>JAKUCM010002966.1:0-40564 GCA_023374145.1 Lepidium sativum
CTTCTCATGAGTTTAAGCATCAAGTGGATCTATTATGGATAATAGTTGGATTAATTTACTATTTTTGATCCTGTCATAAGTTAATCAGATTTATAACTTATCTTATTAAACCTTATAAATTACCTATTTTAAATTTCTGAGTTATAATCATTATTATGAGACTAGACATCAAGTGGATTTGTTTAAAGTATAGTAATTAGCTTGATATACTAGTTTTGATCATTCACTTGGGTTAAGGCATCTAATTAGGGTCTAGTTTATTTATTTAAGAATTGTTATAATGATTCATTTGAGTTTAGACATCCAACTATTTTGTTTAGTGTCTTGTATTTAGGATGATTTATTTATTTTGATCTTTCCATTGAGTTTTAGACATTCAATTAGGGTTTACTTATTTTTCATTGAAGAGTTAATATATTCATTCTTTTATTTATTTTGTTTTATTCATTCTTTAGACACTCATTATTCGTTGTCAACAATAATTGGCTCGATAAAAACTAATACATAGGCAAAATTCTCCAACTGAAACTATGTGAGATTCGAATTTAACACTTTGGTACCAAATTAGATCAAAGATAAGCCAATTGGGTCACTTGTTCTATAGCATTATTCAATGTCATTTAGAAAAGCATAATAAATACATAAGTTAGAAAATAAGTACATAAACAAATATGTTATAGAATAAATACATAAATCTAAACTGCGGGATTTTAAGTTTCTTTCCATATTTTTAATAGAAATTATAAGAAGGTCAAATACCAACATATTATAAAATATATTAAGAGAAACAAATTTAATGAAATTGAATATATTGACAAATATGAAATCTCTTCATATATATATATATATATATCTATATGTATGTGAAATTCAATGTACTGAAAATAAATAATAATGGGAAAATGATTTGTATGTTTTATTTTCTTCATCATGTTAATCTAAAGAATAGAATCTATTCTTTTTAGTAGGCGTTTTATTACAAAAACTGTCAATTAGGTTGGGAGTAATAAAACACTAAGGAGTTAGGGGAGCTTATCCAAACCTGATTTATGTAACATTTAATGACTTTGACAATCATAGAATCTCAAAATGCTTACAGATTTTTATTGACTCCCCACAAGATTTAATCAAAAATCTTTTAAGGACTCTTACTGATTTTGTTAGACTCTGAGAATATATATTTGTACACTTTTGTTAACTTTGTACAACTTTTTATTGGAATATTGTAATTCTATTTAATTTTTGATAGTTCATAATTTCGTATTATGTCCAAAAATCCAGTTCGTGTTCGTTACTAATGTTCTATCCCTATTGTTATACTTTACTGCATAGTATTGACAAATAGTCCAGTATCCCGAAGTATCCCGAAAGTGTTTTTTTTTTCTTTTTTTCTTTTTGCTAGCTTACGATTGTGAAAAAGTATAGTTTACTGTTTCGATGGTGCAAATTTTAAAGTTTAATTCCTGAAAAATAGTTTCTACGTTGTGAAAGATATGTTTCTATGAAACTAATCTAGTATCGATATTAGATGAGTTCCAAGAACATGTGATGCATCTACGTTTCTATGAAAAACAGTATTGTTGAAAGTAGGTTTCATCACAACATTACCCCAACATAAATCCAATTCGGCTAAATACAAGTTTTGGATTTTGGTCTAAAAACTAAACTCGTCAAAAAGTTCATCTCGGCCCAATAATTAATATTTCAATACATAATATTTTATAATAATCTATAAAAATCTTTTAGAGATACTGTCAATATTCATATTACAAAAAGAAAATATTACATTGTAATGAAGGTCTAAACCTTCTCTATTCATCTATAAATAGAGGAGATTACTTCCAAAGAAAGTGCATTTAGAATGCATAGACATTCACATTTAGAACTACATTTTGGTTTGATCCTTTTGGAGTACGTAGGTATTCTTCGAGTGGAGGTAAAACTTAATAAAACCCATTCTTTATTATCTTCTGCTTGTCTCCTTAAAGATTATAATTCTCAGCTACACTATTACAAATAATTTGAATTATGATTTAGAACCTTGTGCTAAATCCGGTTCGAACAGTAGGCGGTAGAAGGAGGGGATAAAATAATTCTTTATGCATAAGAAGACAAGAAGAAGGCTGATTACACCTTTACATAATTATCTTGCATGTTTTGTAATTTCATTAAGCATTACTCTGAAAATCATGTTTTGCTACTTTCCTCGCTCTCGCAATTATACCTAGATTAACTCTCGTAATTACGCCGAGATCTAACTCTCGCATCTCTTAAAGCAAAGATCTTAAGCCGAGTTTTAAAATCTTGCCGAGTCTTAAAATCTCGCTAAATATAAAAGAGAATATGGGACTCATTCTCACCAAAGGCCAAACAACGAGGTCAATCCCTATGATCTGAAATCTAATTCTCAACTAATCTTATGCCAAGACCTAATTTCTTGCGAATCCTAAGTTAAAACCTTGTTTCTTCCAGTTAAAGTCGAGACCTTGTTCTTGAATCTCATGAGCCGATGTGATATGTCTGCATTTTAGCTTGTTTTAGACGCATTATTTAGTAAACTTTGCACCATATCTACAGAATTATCATCATTTTAGGGTCTTTTAGGTTTATTTTTCATACTTGGTGTCCAACATTGAATATATATATATATATATATATGCATAAGGGTGGATTTTAGGTGCTTCAAGGGCTTATTAATAATTACGATATACGAGAAGACTCGTGGATGAACTGATCATTCAGGGGGCAAAGTTCAGGACGTTAATAAGAAGATTTGACATGCAATCAGAACGCTCAACCACCGCTTGGTAGATCCATTAGGGTTCTTGAGGAAATGGTGAGATTAGGGTAGATCTAGGGATTTCTAGGCTTGTTTGGAGTTTAATAGGCTTAGATCTCTTCATTTTAAGTGAGCTTAATGCTTATTTCTCTTCGATCAATTAAAATATGAGTTTTGGTGTCTCCAACCCACAAGGTGTTTGTGAAAATGCTTGAAAGAGCTGAAGTTGAGATAATCCTTCCTTGCTCAAGAGATTGATTGTCTAGGAGTTTATTAGGCTATTCTAGGTCTGATTTTAATGCCTCTTATGTGATTGATCGTTGGTGAGAACCAAGTCTGGTTGTAGTTTAAGTTAAGTCTCATTGCATGAGAATGAATGTGATTGTTGTGATCTCTTGCCTAGAGGTCATCTAAATAGGTTGATAAGCAAGTCAGAACCCCTAATGATGCTTTGATCATTGATTCCACTCCTCAATAACCCATTCTCATCCATTGTTAAGTGAATCTGTTTGTCCTCCTTTTTTGATCTAAAACTACATTATGTACTATGTTTTGATCCAAAGCTCTGTTTTTATGCTCTATTTTTACCAAGTTTATTTTGAACTCAAATCTACCCATTAATTATGATTGGCTTGGATTAGGTTGAGTTGATTGAGTTCTAATTGCTAGTTGCTTGCCCAGTTGGATTGACACTTTTATGTATTACATTGATTGAGCATTGCAGTAGGTTTATTTGATAGTAAAAAAACTACTATCAAATTGGCGTCGTTCCCAAATGGGTTTTAGCTAGCTATAATTAGGATTATCGCTATCCTGAGACTTAGTTCTAATGTGTGTTCTGGTAGTCTTGTTCTTTATATCTTGTTTCTGGGTTTTTGCTGTTTTGCATGTGCACTCGACCACGGCGCTCTACCACACATAGCTTGAGCGCTCTGATTTGCTTTATCTCCAGCACACTCGACCAGAAAGTTCGACCGCATCTAGTTCGACCATTGTTTTTTCCCTGCGTTCTACAAAAATCGACCACAAAGCTTGACCACTGCTTGGTCGAGCGTCACGATTTGCTGTTAGATTCCATTTGTATGTAGACCAGATCTAAAGGCAGTGAAAATCTCTTCCCTTACCTCGGACAAACATACACCGGTTTACTTCGTGAATATTTGCGGGCGCAGCGGAATAAATTGCATGGGGATCCTTCCCGATAATGTTGAAATGGAAGAGCATCAACATGCTACTAAGCTAGGGCCTCGTCCTTGGCGCCCACGACACATTGGAGCTGGAGATGCTTTAAGCATGCATACTCATCGCCATAGAATTATTCCCCCTGCCATTGTCAATAACAACTTCGATATTAAAAGTGGTATGATAACTATGGTCCAAAATAGTAAATTTCATGGCCTACCATCCAAGATCCACTGGACCATCTTGATGAGTTCGAGAGACTAACCAACTTGACCAAGATTAATGGGATTAGTGAGGATGCTTTGAAAATTAGGTTGTTCCCTTTCTCTCTTGGAGATAAATCTCACTTATGGGAAAAATACTTGCCTCAAGGGTCTATTACATCTTGGGATGCTTGCAAGCATGTCTTGCTCAGAAAATTCTTCTCCAATTCCAGAACCGTGAAGCTTCGCAATTCTATATCCGGTTTCAACAAAACCAATTCCGAGACATTCTTAGAGGCATGGGAATAGTTGAAGATGTATGAGTCTCAATGCCACTCATCATGAGTTCATTACCGAGTCAACTACTTAGGACTCTTTACAAGGGTATTCTTCCTAAGATTCACATGTTGTTAGACACAACAAGTAATGGAAACTTTCTGAACAAAGACATGGATGATGGTTGAAAACTTGTTGAGAATTTGGTCCAAGCCGATGGGCAGTACAGCGAGGACTATGATCGAACCCACTAGGAGTCCAGCTGATCCCGATATGGTTAGTAGAATGAGCTCAAGGCAATTCAAGACAAGCTAGATATGTTGCTTTTGGTTCATCACAAACAGGTTCATCATGTGAGTGATGCAAAACAAGTTGTTGATGATGAAAGATCAAGTAGAGTAGGTCATTTTTCTGCAGAACCAAGGCAGCAGTTTTCCGGGCCTTACAACAGCTACAAGCCGAACCCTAACCCTCTCCTACAGGAATACAAATGTGGTAATCCCCAAAGATCAAGTGTATCCCCCAAACCGCATCATCAACCTCCATCTAAACCTTATGACCCTAAGCCGCATTATCAGCCAAATTATCATCAACCTCCTATCATACCACCCCGAGTATGAAGCCCAACCACCTACCCTACACCAACAAACCCCCGAGGTTACAGACATTTTACAGCAACTCCTTAAGGGCCAGGACTGCCACAACCACTAAATTAACCAAGAAATTTGCTGAGGTACACGCCAAAATTGATGCTCTCATAATGACCTCCACTGACAAATTTGAGACTCCTTAATATGCGGCTTAAATATGTGGAGAATTAGCAAGGCTCATCCTCTACTGTGAAAACTATTGGGCAACTAGCTGGGAAATCTGTACAAAACCCCAAAGAATATTACACCAACGCCATTACACTCCGTAGTGCCCATGAGTTATTGATCCATGCTGAGAATGCAGGTGACACCGAACGATAGTGTCAATCAGGCTGAGAATGGTAGAATGGGTAAATACCAAACATATTTTAGCACGAAACTGCCTCACCCCCCCCCCCCCCAACCGTCGACCATGACGCTCGACCACCTCAAGGTCGAGCGTCCACTCCCTGAGTCTCAAAATGTGTGTGGTTTGCAGAAAGAGCCCAAGTCATTTGCTCCACCCCCTTTCAAACCTCAACTTCCTTTCCTACAGAGGTTTAAGCCCAAGTCATGCAGGGACAAGTCCTAAGAAAGAACGCAAGAGGTTGAGCGGATGGTTGTGCTTACACATGAGGTTAGTGCTATTATACAGAAGAAAGTTATACCTAAGAAGCTTGATGATCCAGGGACATTCACAATCCATGTTCTTTAGGTCCCCTCATATTCAGAAATTGTCTATGTGATCTAGGAGCGTCGATTAGTCTGATGCCACTATGTGTTGCCAAACGATTGGTGTTTGATAAGTACAAGTCCTGTAAGATCTCTTTGGTCTTGGTTGATGGGTCAGTAAGGATTCTGCATGGCATCTTAGAAGATTTGTCGGGTTAAGTTGGAGGAGTGGAAATGCCAACAGACTTTGTGGTTCTCGATATGGGAGAAGAGCCTAAGGACCCTTTACTATTTTGAAGACCATTTTTAGCCACAAAAAGGGCAATAATTAATGTTTCTAAAGGGGAGATCGAACTAAACTTGGAAAAGGACTTTAAAATGACTTTCAACATTAGTGATGTGATGAGGAAGCTGACTATTTGAGGGTCAGTTGTTTGTAGTCCAAGCTATAGATGACCTATCTGCCCAACTATTTGAGGAGTTAGTGGAAGAGAATCAGCTTCAAACTACTTTGACAAAAGACTGTCATGATGGGTACATTCATTTGGAAACAGAGGGTTACAAAAGGTTGTTGGACTTCAATAGGCCTTTAAAGCGAGCAAACATATTTGAGAATGCATTTGAGATTGGGGCATCAACCAAGCAAGGTGTGGAAACCTGTTTCTGCCGTGTACCTCCATACTCGACTATGATGTGTGGCCACTGCTTGGTCGAGCGTCCTGATTTAACCATAGATGGGATACGCTCGAGCAGCACGCTCGACCAGGAGTAGCTGGAGCGCCGTGATCTACTCGATTTTGATGATTGGTCAGAGTTAAAATTTCCCAAAGTGGACCTCAAAACACTCGCCTGTGGGCTCAAGTACGCATTTCTTAGACCAAACTCGACATATCCAGTAATAATGAATGATGCATTAAATGATGATGAGTTAGGTATGCTGTTTGCTGATTTGAAACGGTTTTGAAAAGCTTTAGGATATTCCTTGTCCAACATTAGAGGAATTTCACCAGATTTGTTTACTCATAGAATTCACCTTGATAATGAGTCTTAGTCTAGCAGGGAAGCTCAAAGGAGATTGAATTCAAATCTGAAATAAGTAGTTAAGAAAGAGATTTTTAAATTGCTAGATGTTGATATTACCTATCCTAGTTCAGATAGTAAATGGGTCTCCCTTGTGCATTGTGTGCCCAAGAAGGGAGAAATCACTGTTGTTAGGAATGAGAATGATGATTTAATTCCCACTAGGACTGTCACAAGGCATAGGATGTGCATAGACTTTAGGAAGTTGAATTATGCATTTAGAAAAGATCATTATCCTTTACCTCTCATTAATCAAATGTTAGAGAGTCTGGCCAATCACTCATATTATTGCTTCCTTGATAAATATAGTGGATTCTTTCAATTTCCTATACATCCTAATGATCAATAAAAAACGACATTTACTTGCCCTTATGACACATTTATATATACGAGAATGTCATTCGGTTTGTGTAATGCGCCTGCCACTTTTCAACGTTGCATGGCTTTGATATTTTTGAATCTGATTGAGGAGATGGTTGAGGTGCTCATGGATGATTTTTCCATCTATGGTCTTTCTCCTCTTGTTTGTCAAACTTGTGCAGTGTTTTATCTAGGTCCGTTAAAATAGATGTGCCTATTGGGAGAACACATTTCAGCTACTCTATGAGAAATCTTGTCATCTTCCGGTTGACCTCGAGCACAAGTCTATTTGGGCCACCAAACTTCTAAATTTTGATTTAAAGAAAACCCAAGAAAAGAGGAAAATTGATTTGCATGAATTAAACGAAATCCGACTTGAGGCATATGATTGCTCTAAGGCAAATAAGAATTGCACCAAGGCAGCTCATGACAAGAAGATCATGTAAAAGACAATTACAGCCGGTGATCAAGTGCTCCTTTTTAACTCTAGGCTAAACCAGTTTCTCGATAAACTTAGATCGAAGTGGTCTGGTCCGTTCAAGGTACTACAAGTTTTACCTTATGGGGCTGTCACCTTATCCCACAATAAAGGAGAGGAATTTACATTGAATGGCCATAGAGTTACGCCATACTTGGCTAATGATACAACTCCCTAGGAAACTTCGGTTCTTCTCGATGGGCCTCCTTATCTCCAATGAATATGAGGGAGTCAAGCTAGAGACTATAAACGAGTGCAGTTAGGAGGCAATCCCAAATATACTCTTTTTATATAGTTTTGTTCTACATATTTTAAATTTATAGACTATATAGATTTTTATTTCTTTTAATGACTATTTGCAAGTGATTTGAAGGTGTTTTTTTATTTTGCAGTGCTGGTGGGACCGAGACAGGACCTAAGAAGGAAGGACTAACAAAGCGTGACCACGCTCGACCAACCCGTGGTCGACGGTCCCGCTCAAGCGTAGATGTCTGCCTCTTTGCAGACAACGCTTGACCGCGTCGTCTTCTCTTGTCCAATCGCTTAGTTCGTGCCCTTGTACATGAAAAAGAGAAAAGCAGTTATGATAAGATGGAATTCACTGCAAAAAAAGAGTAAAAGAAAGAACATTTTCTCCTTTAACGCATTTATTATACATTAAATTCAAAAGATTTGATTTGATCTTATTTTGAATTTGAATTTTGAAAAGATTCATTTTTTATATGCTAGTCTCTATATAAGGAAGGGGAACCCTCTCACCTCATTCACTTCGTTCTTATTCTTTCATTAAAATATCTTTCTAGCTTGTGTCTTTTTGAAGAAGATAACTGATGTGTTGAAGAAGACCGCCAACGAGGGTTGTTTCCGGCTGAAGCAATCTAATATGTCGTCATATCTCGATGCTTGAACAACATTTGATCGAGCATCAAGCTCGAGTGTCATTTTCCTAGTCGATTTCCCGCTTGAGTGAGCGCCGAACTTGTGCAAGACCATGTCTGATCTAAGGGCACGCCACGTTAACCTCCTCCGGCTCAGGGCATCGAATAATGCAAGAAACAGAAGCCAACCTCACCATGGGGAGTCATCTAAAAGCAAACATACCACCACTAAGGAGGGTAGAAGAAAGTTGATAATCCAATCTGCTAGTGAGACAGAGGATGAGCTCGAATACATGGATGAGGAAAATGTGATAGTTGAGTACCAGGGAGGTGAAACAGGGGAGGATATTGAGGCGAATTTCGTGGAAGAAATACTTCATGCGACTGGGTATGAGAGCAAGGAAGCTAAGGAAGCAAGATAGATTATTTTGGTCGGGCTGAGGGAGAAAGAGATGAAGAAGAAAAATGATGTGAATAGGGCTTTGCAAGATATGAGAAGAATGGATTTAGTTGGGACCCGACATCCATGCAAAGAGGCGCTGACTGCTATGGGGCTTACTAGAGATGTAGATCTGTTGCTGCAGAATTGTGGGCTATCAACATTTGTTTCTCGCACAGCTCGGGCTAACAATGAGGAAAGAATCCAATTTCTCGCCACAGTCCAAATAGTTCTATATGACCCAGAAAATATGAGCCTCCAAGAAAGCAAGGTGGTGGCTATATCAGCTAACAATAAAGAGACATGATTATAAGCTTACCTTTAAGGCACTTAGAGACCTATTATGTTTCCCTATAGCCGATTCAGAGAGCTATGGGCTAGATTTGATTGAGGAGAACTTGAGGATTTATGGAAAATGATAGCCACAAAAAGGAGTTGATTCTCATCGTCGAGATCCAAGGTGTCTCTGATCTGAAACCCTGCTTTGAGATATTTTAGAATGATCATTGCAAATACATTCTTCTCTCGTTTCACAACATGAACTATCAACCGTTAAGAGATGGAGATGTTGAATAATGCATTAAGGGAAACTGTAGGGATAAGGAGTGACGGTTCTCCCATTATTGGAGATAGAAATAAGGCTGATTTAACCATTTAGTTTGCCAACCAGCTCGCCACATATCGAGATTAGGCTAGAGAGAACAAATATGGTGGACGTGAAGGTAAAGTCACGGTTGGGGGTCTTGTGACTTGCATTCTAGAACAGTGTGGAGTTCCCATTGATGAAGAAGAGTGGGCAGAGACTCAGTACATGGACCTTGATCATTTGAGGATGTGCCTTTTCTTGTCTACTGCGAGGGTGCATGGAAAGCACGTTTATTCGTTTCAGCATCCACTATGGTAAACCGCTTTCATACTTCTGCCCAACAGAGAGCTTACATCCATTAAAATGGGGAGGAATGCAGATTTTAACCCACCTTTAGAAGCTCTGTATGATCCAAACGATCGTCCTACACCCCCATCACCTACTGTGAGTAACGAGATAGATCCAGGGTCTTATTGTTTTGAAGAGTTCAGTCTACCACCAAGACAAGGGGTCTTAATGCTAGATGTCCATAAACACATCGGTCTAGTGCAGAAAATGACCAAGTGGCTTATGAAGAAGGTTAAGAGACTGGTTGCTAGTTATAAAGCTAAGGGGAGAGAGAATGAGGTGTGGAGCAGAAGGATAGCTACTTTGGAAAGGGAAAAAGGCCAATCATCTAGCCAAGATCAACCAAGACGTCATTTCGTTTCCATGGAACCTGTACGAGAACAACAGTCAGTACCAGCCAGGCACTCCTCCGCGAACATAGCTACATACACCAAGAGGCAACGTGGAACATGAGCATCACGCTCGAGCCAGACGCTCGAGCAGCACCAGGTCGAGCGCCAGTCCAAAGTAGGATGCTCGACCGGCCCGCTCGACCGAGGAGAGCAACCGCAACCCACTATTTTGGCCTTTGAAAGGTACAAACTCCTTCCCATCATTGTCCATACCATTGCATATTTTCTTTTGACTTGCTGGTCTAGGATCTTCTTTCGAGCCTTTATCCACACATGAGACTATGTGATTTAAGTTTGGAGAGGGTTCTAGAGGATATTTAACTTTGTTTTTTGTGATTCTTAGCTTTGATTTTCCATTTAGATCATGCATCTCACTTATGCCATAGAAAATCACAAAAATATTTTCTTTTTAGCATATTTGATCATTGTATATCACTTAAGGCATAGAAAATCCATAAAAATTTGAAAAAACTATGAAAACGCATCTTTCGAAAACAGAGTGTTCATGTAGATGCATTGCATTCAGATAAGAGTGAGTCTAGAGTTTTGGGAATCATCTTATTAATGATAGACGGTCTTGCTAGGTTGATTGGCTAGTAACCATAGTGAACTCTTGGACTTGCGTTCTTCCCTTTTGAAAGCTGATCGGTAGATCGTTCAGCTTAGAAACCGGTGTTTATGTTGTATCTCGAAAGGACCAGATTTGTTTCCTCTTAATTGGATTTATTTTTACCAAATTAGTGGCTTGAGATGCATTGAATATGATCCTTACTTGATTTTAGCTAGGTAAATAGAAAGAAAAGCATTAAAAAGATATATACACTCTTCTTACAACTCAGCTCACATAATATGGTCTAAGGTGAATCGGGATTGTGCGTAAACCCGTACTTTTTCGTGTTCATTTAGAAAGCTAATACAGTGACGCCTAAGGGGAACCGGGATAGTGCATAAACCCGTACTTTTTTGTGTTCATTGAGAAAGCTGAAGCAAATAAGTATGAGTTCGAGCAAAATTTGAGTTGAAATAAGAAGTGACTAAAATGCTGAATTAATTAAGTCTTGTTGAAATCTTGGAAGTTGAATCAAAACATCATTGATCAATAATCCCTCTTGTGGCCTGCACTTTTGGAAATTGGATTCAAATTTCTGTTTCTTAGAGTCCAGCTAAGTATTAGGGAGTATTTGGTTAGGATACTAAGCCTTGATGCAATTAGATTGTTGTTTTTACAATGGAATAGGGGTTCCCATTATCAGCAACCTCTTTTCCTTCTTAGCTCTATGCATTTGCTTGAGGGTAAACAAAGACTAAGTTTGGGGAAGTTGATATGTATGCATTTTAGCTTGTTTTACACGCATTATTTAGTAAATTTTACACCCATATCTACAGAATTATCATCATTTTAGGGCTTTTAGGTTTATTTTGCATATTTCTTGTCTAGCATTGTAGACATATGCATAAAGGTGGATTTTAGGTACTTAAAGGGCTTATTATGGAGAATTTCAGACCACAAGAAGACCCGTAGATGAACTGATCGATCAAGGGGCAAAGTTGAGGACATGAATAAGAAGATTTGGTATACAATGATGACGATCAATCAGGACGCTCGACCACCACTTAATTGAGTGCTTTTCATCCACAAGGAGCATTAGGTTTTTCTAGAGTTAACTTTCTTAGGGTTTTTTAATTTTTGGAGTATAAATACCCCCTTATGTAATTAAGCGGGATGGCCCACGTTTTAGCATTTCTTTAAGCAAAAAAGAACTTGTCTCATTTTCTCTTGTAATTCTCTCATATTGAAGCTTAGATCATTTATGATCCTTTGCTTATTTGAATTTATGTCTTTAATCATTGTTGTTCATCTCATCTTGATTTTTTTTTTGATGTTAACCATATCATTTTCTGGGTTTATGCTTTGATTTATGAAGTTTGAGTAGATCCATTAGGGTTCTTGAAGAAATGGTGAGATTAGGGTAGATCTAGGGATTTCTAGGCTTGCTTAGGGTTGAATAGGCTTAAGTATCTTCAGTTTAAGTGAGCTTAAGGCTTATTTCTCTTTGATCAATTAAAATCTGAGTTTTGGTGTTTCCCACCCATAAGGTGTTTGTGAAAATGCTTGAAAGGGTTTAAGTTGAGATAATCCTTCCTAGCTCAAGAGATTGATTATCTAGGATGTCATTAGGTTATTCTAGGTCTGATTTTAATGCCTCTTATGCTATTGATCGTTGGTGAGAACCAAGTCTTGTTGTAGTTTAAGTGGAGTTTCATTGCATGAGAATGAATGTGACTGTTGTGATCCCTTGCCTAGGGGTCATCTAAATCGGTTGATAATCAAGTCTGAACCCCTAGTGATGCTTTGATAATTGATCGCACTCCTCAAGAACCCATTATCTTCCATTGTTAAGTGAATCTGTTTGCGCTATGTTTTTGATCTAAAACTATGTTCTTTACTCTGTCTTGATCCAAAACTCTGTTTTATGCTTTGTTTTTATGCTCTATTTTTACCAAGTTAATTTTGATTTGAAATCTACCCATTAATGATGAACACTATTGTATGTTTTTTGTTTTCTTGGAAATGGTTTTTTCTAATTTTTAAAATCCCAAGGTAAGCCCTATGATTTTAAAAGAATCCTTGTATGAACAAATATGTTTTTTAAGGGAAAAAGGTTATTAAAAGCCTCAACTTTCAACAAGTGGCCACTTTAATCATAAACTATCAAAATGTCGTTTTAATATCAAACTTTTGGTTTGACTAATATATAAAATATATAAGTTTAGTTGACCAAGCCATATTAGGCCCGACGTTAAGTCAAATTAACGATGTTAGTTACGATAATTGAATCCATTGTTACTGTTGTCGTTAACTGAAAGCGACATAGTTTTATTTAGTGACATTGAAATTAAAGAACGTAGCAAAATCCCCAAATCAATTTGATTTCGTAACCCTAAATTGGCCTCAAATTCGCCGGATTGTTGTAATGCCTCCCAGAATGCGGTTGTCTGTCCTCCTCCACAGAAAATTCCTCGACTTAACCCACCAGATGTCTCTAACAATGCTCTAAACGTAATCGCAGACATAATCCCGATGTAGAAGAAGTCGCGACAGAAGTTGAAGAGATTGAAGAAGTCGCGACAGAAGTTGAAGATATTGAAGAAGATCATGAAGCTATAAATGGATATGAATGTGAAGTTGGTCGAGATGATGACTTCAACGAAGAAGTTTGTGATCACATTGAAGCTGAGTTTGGAGACGAAGCGAGGGAAGACCGAGATGGTGACTTAGAAGGAAATGTGAGTGATAACGATAGTGGCGATGACATATGGTGTGAAGATAAGTTTCCTGATCCTCTATCTCACAGTGATGAAGATGAAGGATTTCAACAAAGTCAAGAACAACAATCACAAGATCAAGGCCAAGCATCTCAAGGAGAAGAAGCTCAAGGACAAGCACAACAAAACAACAGACAAGAAGGAACATCACAACAACCATCCCAGAGACAAGTAGAGGAATCACAGAGTGGCTTACAAGGGTGGACTTGTTGGTTTAATTGTTCAACCTAACTCTGCATTTCGAGTTTTCTCTTTTGGTTTTTTAGTTTTCAGTTTGGTGCTTTATACTCATATGATCAATGCCATTCCAACTTTCCACTTCAAGTTTTCTTTCTTTTTCACCATTGCTTCTTTCTTCAGTTCTTGTACAATGTCACTAAGCTCTTTCACTTCTAATTTGACTTTACAGACATCATTAGCAAAGATTGCTAATCTTGGTAAAACATTTTAAATTTCTTCAAACAGAGCCTCCTCCACCCACTTAAACAAATGACCCTATTGCAAAAACACATAACAAATTCTCTTCAACAAATGACTCGCTTAGTTTATATTGATCTCAAGGCTCGAACTTACATCATTTTTGGTGTTCAAAGAACTCGCATCTTGACATCGGAAGAAAGGTCTCCCTGGATTCGTCTGCGTCTTCGATGTCAACATTATGACAGCTAGACCACACCCACATTTCCTTGGCATACCACTCTCTCCGACGAAACCAGATGTCGCAGAACTCGAACTCATCGGCGAAGCTTCAATTTTACCTTAGGGTTTTTTGATTTCGAACTTCAATTTCATCGGCGAGGCGAAACTTCAATTTCAATGTCACTAAATAAAACTACGTCGTTTTGAATTAACGACAACAGTAACGATAGATTCAACACCGTAACTAACATCGCTAATTCGACTTAACGTCGGGCCTAATATGGCTTGATCAACTAAACTTATATATTTTATATATTAGTCAAACCAAAAATTTGATATTAAAACAACATTTTGATAGTTGAGCATTAAAGTGACCACTTTTTGAAAGTTGAGGTTTTTAATAACATTTTTCCCTTTTTTTAATCAAAATCTTCATTAAAACTTAAGGTCCAAAAGCCAAGTCGTTTTGGTCCTCAAACATGGCCAATTTTGCAGCCGAATCTGCAACAGAATTGAAAGCTCTCCTCATGTAATTAAAAGCAATTTAGATGAAAAATGTCGCGAGTAGGTGAATGTCCAGTAGCACCCCATAAATTTCTTTGATCTGTGAATGACTCTTCAAGGCTTGAACCAGTTGGAATGAATATGAGTTCACCAGGATCTGGGTTGATCCTGCGACCATCGCTACTGAAATTCCCGTTAGCATTGCTACGGCTTCTGCAATCAATGAGGATCTAATGAAGTTTGTTGCTACTCCGTTTACACACAGAATACTTCCATTCGGTCGATTAATATTCTGTTCAAATCTCTGGCAAAGTTCGAGTCCAAGATCCAAGCCCCATCGGTGAACAAGACGTTTTCCCGTGTGTAGATGAATTGTCTCTGATTTCCAAGTAATTTCCTGTATTTTCCTTTACGATTGATTCTTGAGCTTGTTGCCACTCTTTGGCTTCTCCTTCTCCTTTGCATACTGTTTCGTCTTAATTGAAATACCTTTAGCTCTATTGCCAAAGGTAAAAGCATCAATGAAAAACTTGAAATCGTCAGGTTTTAATGCTCTTTATAGTGGAGTTTTTTCCCAGACTAATTGAGCGAAATTGCTGTGCATTAAAGTATGCTCTATCATCTCAAATTTTCCATATTTGATACAACAACTATTCTCATGAATTTTCCTAGCTGCTGAGGCTTCTCCCACCGGTAAGGCTCTCTTTGCAAGAGGAATATTTTGATTTTGGCGGACAACTTTTGATTCAAGAATTCCTTTTTCCAGTCCAAATTTGGCATTTCCTCTTTGGATTTCTTGTCATTGATATTAGAATCTAATTCCGCATAATATCCTGATTTAGAGGTATACTCACCAGAATTAGTGTGCAGCCAAATATATGTATCTCTTGCTCCTAGTTTGCTTGGTTGAATAGCTTGTATCTCTTGCTTATAAAGAGGGAGCACCTCTTCTATTTTGTTGATGTCCCACTCGGATGTATTATGCTTGAACAGGTCCGAGACTTTGAGGAATTGTAGTTGTTGCTGTAGAGGCCCAAAAGGTCGCTTTTGTGTCTCTGAAGACAACCAATCGTTTCCCCATACCAAGGTATCATTCTCATCTCATTTTGCTTTCACTTTATGTTTTTTGGACTACCTTTGCTCCTATCAATATACTCTTCCACCCTAGAGATGCAGAATTGGGGCATTTACTTTGTAACAACCCTTTATTTGGAGCATATCTTCTTAACAATACTCTAACTAACAAGCTTTGTGGATTTTCCAGCAATCTCCAAGCATTCTTACCCAGGAGAGCATTATTAAAGTAAGATACCTCGCGGAAACCCAACCCACCTTTCTTCTTGTGAGCTATAAGTTTTTTCCATGCGACCCAACTCATTTTCCTCTCACATGAACTTGCATCCCACCAAAATTTTGTTAGGACATATTGAATTTGGTTGCATAGAGTTTTTGGTAGTTTAAAGCACATCATTATGTAGGTGGAAATAGCTGAAAGAACTGATTGGAGCATGACTAATTTCCCGGCTGGTGAAAGCCGCTTTGTAGCCCAACTCGATGCCTTCTTTTTGATTTTTTTATTTTATTTTAGAGATGAAAATGTCCCATTTTTCCTTCCAAAATGCTTTGGTAACCCCAGATACTTCTAATTGCCGCCAATATCCCCAGTCGATTTTTTTGATACAAAATTTATTGCAGATTTGTCCTTATTTATCATTTGCCCTGATGCTTGCTCATAGTTCTGCAGGATTTCACTCGGGGCACCACAACTTCTCTAATCTGATTTAGAGAAAAAGAAAGTATCGTCAGCAAATGGAAGATGATTAATATTTGATCTCAGCTTTGCCACTCTAATTCCCGGTAGGCTTCCTTCCACTTGTTCTGAGTGACATAGACCAGATAATGCTTCCCTTGAAAGAATAATTAGATACAGCGAGAGAGGATCTCTTTGACAAATCCCTCTCGTCGGAATCACCTCCCCTCTCGCTTCTCCATAGCTAGATAAAAGTAGGGAACTGTAGATTTACATTGCATGATCCATCTGATCAAAACCGAGTGGAAACCCAATCTTAAAAGCACATTTTCTATGAAACTCCATTCGAATCGGTCACACGCCTTACTCATATTTATCTTTACCACCATTGCACATCTTTTTGGCATCAGATTGTTTGAGATAGTGGAGGGTATCGTGAGTGAAAAGTATGTTATCGGATATGGCCCTTTAACAAATGCAGTTTGGTTCTCCGAGATAATTTTCTTTAACACTGGTTGTAACCTCTAGGTAATGAGCTTTGCAATTATTTTGTAGGTTACATTTCATAGTGCAATGTGTCTGAAGTCAGCCACCTTCCTGGGATTTGATGTTTTTGGAATCAACCTTACATGGCTGTGGTTTAGTTTCCTCGGCATAATCCGTCAAGAGAAAAAGTGTCGCGTCCTAGACTATATCTGGTCCAATCTTAGTCCAAAAACCTTGGAAGAAACTAACTGAAAAGGCATCGGGCCCGGTGCCTTGTCCAAGTTTATTGCAAACGCCGTCTCCTTGATTCAGATGGTGATGGGATTCTGATCAGATTTTGATTTGTTTCAGCCTAGACTTTTGGTGATAAGGCTTCATTAATGATATATGTTCTCATGTTGTCTTTGCAGGTGAATAAATCAGAGAAGTAGTCCGAGATGGGTTCAACAATTTCATGGTCTTCATAGACTGCCATTCCATTCATATCCTCCATCATCGAGAACTTGTTAGTTACTCTTCTCCCGCTCAGCTGAGACTTTTGAAACTCAACTTTATATTATAGGATTTGACTTGACACGAGGAAGAATAATGTTGATTACTAAATTTTGAAAGTCAACTTTATATAATAGTATTGTGAATTAGATAAATAATTTTTGGTAAATATAAATATTGAAAAAATAACTTATCTTGAAATATATAAAAATACTGCAAAATTTGGATCATTGGATTTTGACACATGGAATAATCATGTTGATTACTAGATTTTGAAACTCAACTTTATATAATAAAAAACACTACACATCTGAATATTGGATTTGACACGTTGAAGAATCTCGTTGATTATTAAATTTTGAAAGCTAACTTTATATAATAAGATTAAAAACCCGACTTTATATAATATGATACTACAAAATTCTGAGTCGTTGAATTTGACATGTGGATGAATCATGTTGATTACTAAGTTTTGAAACTCAATTTTATATAAGTGATTAATTGTATTCTTTTTATGTATCATTTTATTTTATAATTCATGAGAGATAAATATTTATACTTATTTCACAATTATTTTTTTGTTAGAATCGTGAATAAATATAAATATATTTTTGATAGAGATAAATATATTTTATTACTTCTTAAAATATATAATAATAATAAATTTTGTCGGTTTGATTTGACACATAGAAGAATTTTCTTAATAAGTAAATTTGAAAACTGTACGTTATATAATAATAGGATAAAATATTGTATTATTTATAATAGTAGAACAAAATAATTATACATTTAAATTTAAGTGTTTACATTTTTTACTTGTTTTGCTTGATTGTCTTGGATGTAAAACGAAAAAAAAATTGAGTTAAAGAAAGCTAGAAAAGTTAGAGAGATCTGAAAAAATATCGACTATGTGTTTATATAGATAGCAATTAATAGTCACAATTCCCTTTTTCAGTAGGATTAGGATTATATCTACAAATAAATGTATAGTAGATATTTAGTCAATTATCTTATGCTATCAGGGATATATATCTTAAAGACTAATCTCTATATATAGTGACTAAATAGTGTCGATAAGTATTTTCATACTTAACTATGTTACCAATATAATAAGATATTTACAATGTCGATGGTGACTAACCTATATAGATATATTTATCTACTTATAGTATTTATTTTATAATTATAAATAGATAAAATTATTTCTAATAATTTTACTGACTTTAATCTTCCTTTTAGTTATTTACTATTCCTTTTATGTTATGATACAATTCCTTTATACAATAGGATTTTAAATAGAGATAAATATTTTGTGATATAGATATGATTTTTTTGTTTTTAATTGTTTTGAATATATCATTGAAAATTTTATGATTGTTATATTTGACATGTAAATTTTTTTTGTTAATTAGTAACGTTGAGAAACCTTACTTTAATATAATAAGATGTATGTGGAAATATGAATCCTAACACATGTATCTGGCAAGCTGAAGATGATGGGATATGGGTGCTTCAACATCCATCTATAGTTCTTAAGTTAATGCATAAACGAGATACATAAATTTCAAATTCTCCTATATATTACTTTACTAGTCATCTTTATAATTATAAACAGTAATATTGTTTTCCAATATATGTTTCCTTATTTATCTTTCTTTCATCTAAAATGTGTATTGGTCAAATTTCTTTTTGTTTTTTTGGTACAATGTATTGGTCAAATCTAAAGTCTCATTGATGATCTTAATTGAAAGGCAAAAAAAAGTGGGTACCATAATTATAGAAAAAATAAGAATATGATTTATTTTTTAAACAAGAGTATAATTTTTTATCAACAATTAGATCAACAAAACATGATCATGAGTTTGAGTTCATTCCTAAAATCTCATATTTTGTAACCGCAACATATAATGAGGTGAAGTTGAACTCCAAATACTTAAACTAATAGATGGGAGATATGCAAACCACCAAACTGAAAAAACTTGAATGAATTCATAACCAAAATCAAGCCCTTATCTTCCGTTTCTTCTTCTTCATTGTCGTAATCATCTTCATGTTCTGATAAAGAGCTATTATCTATCACCTTCAGTAACTGTTATGCTTGAAATGTTGTTATTGCTGTTAGATTCACTCTCGCAATGAGAAGCCATTGATCTTGAGCTTGGACCAAATGGGCCATTAGGAGGAACTGCTGTAGAACTCGAACTGCTAGTAAATCCTTTGGTTAATGTCGATATCAAGACTCTGAATAAATCAATGAACTTATTAGCAGAAGCTGTTCTCATCAAACTATGAGAGAGAAATAAATTTTAATCTTTAATTCTGGAATCATTAATTAAAAAATAATTAAAACCTAGATATGATTTAGTAATTACTATTATATTTTCATGATTTTTAATATATATATATATATATATATAAACTACTTTACACTTGCATACATAATGAAATTCAATAAAAAAAAGTTTTGAAGATTTTTTGAAAATCACAATGTAATTTAACTAAATAATTAAACATTATTTTGCTTTGTCAATAGCAAATTATAGAAACATAATTAAATAGTTGACTGAATGAGATATTATCTAAATATGTTTCACAAAAAAATATAAGAATATTTATGCTAGCTAATAAATTTGTTTCCATTTTAATGGAAAAATAAAGAAAAAGTCAAATGTTAAGAAATTTGAAATATATTAAGAAAGAAACAAAATTAATGAAATTTAATATATTAACAAAATGTGACATCTCATGTATATATAAATTTTCACATGTGCATATAAAATTCATATAAAAAAATAAATAAAACAAAAAAAATGATGGGAAAAATTATCTTGTGTTTTATTTTCTTCATCATTTCAATACAAACAATAGAGTCTATTCTTGTCTTCAGACGTTTTAACATTGATATCGCAAATCATCTTGAAGGCAACAAAACACTTATGTTTCAGTGTAGATCAGGAAATCATGAATCGACCAAACTTCATTATCTTGACAATAATACATCATGGAATGTGAAAATACAAATGTATTTCAAAACTTTGGTATGGTGCAACTTATGGAAGGTACGTAATTTAAAATGTATATGTAATTTTTTCATATTTTGAAATCTGAATGTATGTAATTTCTATAAATTTTACTTTTTCCAACAATTGGATCAACAAAATCCAATTCATAATTAACCTTCCAAACCCCTAATAATATTACATGTGGCAAACGCAATTCTCTCGAGTCAAATTGGATTAGGATAAAAACATAAATGACACTTGACCCTTTATCAAAAACATTTCCTCGTAAATTTATGTTTTCTTTTCTGTTAAGAGTATTACATGTTTAGTCTAAACAAGAACTAGACTGGGAAGTGTTTTACTTAAGTGGTTCAATGTCACTTTTCTGCTTTTTTCACCCGAAATCGATTTTAAAGAGTCATGTTTTCCCGATATTGTTAAGGGTTATGGTGGATTGGCTATGAATCAGATATTGTCAGGTGAAAAAAAAATTACATTGGGAACGTGTTTTAGTTAATTGGTTATGTGTTACATTCCTGTCTCTCACACCTGGGTTTGATTCTAAAAAATCATATATGTCTGTGTTATTGTTAGGGATTTTGGGGATAACTATATGTGAATGAGGTTTTGTTGATCCAAATGTTGAATAAAAAATTACAATACTAATTTATTATAAAAAATTTCAGGGACCTGACTATAAGACACATGTAAAAATTAACGCATTTATTGGAAGTACGGGATTCATACATGATGTATGTGGAAGTATGAAACCTAATATATGTGCATGGCAAGCCAAAGAAGATGGGATATATGTGCTTCAACATCCATCAGGATTTCTTAAGTTCATGTATAAATGGGATCTCTAAATTTTAGTTCACCCTTATATTATACTTTCTTGTTTATTGGTATCAATCTCATATTTATTATATTAGGAAACCTTCCAATAAAGTACAATTATTTCAAATACTTAGACAAATTTTGTTCAAGAACAAGATAAATTATAGAATTTTATAGTATTTACAACTTAATCTTCTTTTATATATAAGGGAAATTAGCAAAATTGACTAAAAGATAATGAGAAAATTATTGACAATTGTTATTTTACCCTTATACCACATTGATAACTATATAACAATCACGATATTATTTTTGTTATACATTTATCTTAATAGTTATTATTGGAAATAGTGAGAACGCCCTCTTATTTATTCTCATTCTCCATGTTACTATATATATCGAACTTATTATACGTACAAACAAAACATTATAGTGCTAACTATAAGATTATACGTATAAAAAAATCTATTGGAATCAATAACTATTACATAAATAAATTATTATTCTTTTTTCCACGAAAATAAAAACTCTTTATTATGAGATTGGGGTAGATGGTACATAGTGTACATCGAAAGAGGATAGACATACTTACTAGTATGTTTATACACCTCGAATATGAGCAATACAGTACTAACCACAGTGAAATGGTTATTGGGTTTGATTTAGTGCCCACCGCGTAATCCATGTTGTTTCTATGTACAATTGGTGGCAGTTGTCCCTGTTGTAAAACGAAATCGAAAGTTTCGCACTATGAAATCTGGAAACTTTCTTAATTCAATTCAAATGAAATGTTGGTCTTTAAAGACCTTACAAGACTCAAAAACGAACAATCCGAAAGACACTGCAACTACATCTAAGACCGATTTTCACTCCGATAGAAGAGGAGATGACTTATTCAGCTTATGAAAAAGTTTCATGGACTTAATAAAACACAAAACACAAAAACACAATCCCAATCGCAATGGGGTTTATTCTTCATTCCCTCCCTTAAACCGAAACTCTCTTCTTCGGTTTAATCTTCCTTGACTCTCACTCCCATTCTTCCCCTTAGATCTTCTAACACTTCTCGTTTCACTTCCTTTGTCATGATGTCTGCCATTTGATCTTTGGTTGTGCAATATTCAAGCCTTATCGTTCCCTCCTTTACCAAATTCCTAAGAAAATGATACCTCGCATGGATATGTTTGCTTCTTCCGTGCAGCACCAGATTCCTTGACAGCTTTATGGTTGAGCTATTATCACAACACACAAGTGTTCCTTCCTCTTGTTTGCATCCAATCTCTTCTAGTACATTTCTAAGCCAACCTGCTTAACACGCTCCATAAGTTCCCGAAACAAACTCAGCTTCCGTCGTAGATTAAGTGACTATAGACTGCTTCTTTGAGGACCATGCAATAGCTCCTCCTCCTAACATGAACACAAATCCAAAGGTACTCTTTCTATTATCCACATCGCCGGCATAATCACTGTCAATGAACCCAATCAGTTATGTTGATTTTCCACTATTGTACTGAATTCCAAAACCTTGCATTCCCTAAACATATCTTAGAATCTTCTTCACTACAAGCATGTGATGCTCATTAGGACTCTCCATGTACCTACTAACCAAGTTTACCGAGTAGATCAAGTCAGATCGAGTAGTGGTCAAGTACCTCAAGCTCCCAATGAGTTGCTTGAACTCCGTTGAATCCACTCGGTCACCAGCCCCTTCCTTTGTTAACTTCTGACCAGGTACAATCTAATTCCACACTGAGTTACATTCCTCCATTCCAAACCTTCGAATGATTTCCGCTGCTTATTTCCCATGATTGATAAAGACGCCTCTTTCATCTTGAACAACCTCTACGCCCAAGAAGTACTTCATAACACCCAAATCAGTCATCACAAACTCTGTCATCATAGATGTCTTGAACTCCTCATTCAATTCCATTGAGCTTCCTGTATAGATTAGATCATCTACGTATACACTTACTATCAAGACGTCATTGTCCTTCTTCTTTACGAAAATAGTATGCTCAAAGTAGCATTTCTTGAAATCTTCTTAATGAAGTATTCTCTATGCGACTATACCAGGCTCTAGGAGCCTGTTTTGATCCATACAATGCCTTCTACAGTTTCAGTACCTTGTTGAACTCTCATCCTACTTCAAATCCCTTAGGTTGTTTAACATAAACCTCCCCCTTCAATTCGCCATGCAAAAAGGCATTCTTTACATGGCTAAGTGGGACACACTAAGAGTCATACTTGCAGTTGCAGCTGAGAAGGAATGGAGAGTTTATCAACAAGAACTTGAGTGGGGAGAGTTGGATAATGATTATGTAGGAGAAGAAAATCAGGAAAGTGTTCACACAGAACATAATGATGTAGTGTATGAAGGAGAGGAAACATCTTAAGAAGAAACTTACCCAAAATCCACGACTAGTCTCTGGTGATATCCCTTTGCGACTAGTCTCGCCTTAGATTTATCAATTTCTCCCTTCTCATTGAACTTAGTCTTGTATATCCACTTTAACCCGATCACCTTAGCTCCCTCAGGCAGCTCCACTAACTCCCATGTATTATTCTCCTGTATAGAAATGATCTCAGCTTCCATAGCCTTCTTCCACACTTCCAATTTAGCAGCCTCTTCAAAGTGCTCCGGGTCATCATGCTCAATGTACATTGCAAGAACTTCATCTTCTTCTTCTGCTATAACTATTCTTGCAGTTCCAGCGACATAGTCCTTCATCCAAATGGGTTGTTTTCTCGGTCTTGTGGTTTGTGTTCCAACAGGCGTCCTTCAGACGCCACATCATTATGTTCAATGTGAACACTTTCCTGATTCTCTTCTCCTACAAAATCATTATCCAACTCTCCCCACTCAAGTTCTTGTTGTTGCGTCTCTACTAGAACATATCTACTCATTAATATTTTTCCAGTTGCTGGATCAAAAAGTCGATATGCTTTCGTCTCCTTGCTTATACCAAACATCACACATTTGGTGCTTTTCTCATCCAACTTGACTATTCTCTGATATAGAACAAGAGCATATGCTATGCTTCCAAATATTCTCAGATGCTCTACAGAAGGCTTCCAATTACTCCACTTCTCTCCTGGTGTCACATCCTTTATAGCCTTTAATGGACTTCGATTCAATATGTACACTGCGTATTGTACTGCTTCCATCCAGTATTTCCTTGGTACTAATTTCTCAATCAATAAACATTGTATCATGTTCATCACACTTCTATTTTTCCTCTCTGCAATCCCATTATGTTGGGATGTGTATGTTGCGGTAAGTTGTCCCTTTACCCAAAACTCCTTACAATATTTCTCAAATTCCCTTGAGTTGTATTCTCCACCTCTATCTGACCTAAGACATATCAGTTTTTCCCCACACTCTCTTTCTACTTCTGTCTTAAATTCCTTGAAGAATCTGAATGTCTCTGATTTCTCTGTCAGTAAATACGTGCAACACTTTCTACTTAAATCATCTATGAAGTTGATATACCTTTTCCCGCTGGTAGATACTGGGCTTATTGGATCACAGAGGTCCATGTGAACGAGCTGCAGAACACGTGATGATCTCCATGCACTTTCCTTTGGAATCGACATTCTGATATGTTTGCCCTTCATATAGATATCACATACTGCTTCTTCATGTTCATTCGTGAGCTTATGTAATCCTTTTACCATTTCTTTTTTTGCCAGTGATCTCAAACCTTGTTGATTGAGATGACCATATCTCTTGTGCCACAGATTGTTGTCCTTTTCCACTACTTGAAAACACTTATCTTCATCAATTTTTATAGCCTTTCTCACCACCAGGAGAATCACAAACATTCGGTTCTTTGTCATTGTCGAATGCATCACAATTCTTTTCTCCAACTTGTGCCAGACCTCACACACATCATCTTCAATGATGAATCTTAATCCCTTTTGTTGTAGCTGACCCACACTGAAGAGATTATTCTTTAAACTTGGCACAAAATACACATCGGAGATTACTTGAATTCTCCCACTTATTTCAAGCCTTAGTTTTCCCTTTCCTTCTACCATCATACTACGATCATCTCCCACCTTTACTTTTCGTTTAAAGTTGTACTCTATCTCCACACAAACCAGGCTTGCTTCTCATCTTCTTTTGTTCAATATGTGCCATAAGAAGTAAGTCTTCTTCGATTTCAACATAATTCGCCTCTTTTTCCCAACTGGGACACTCTGCCTTATAATGGCCCATCTTGTGACATTTGAAACATTCCACCGTTTCTCTGTTCACAGACCCACGTCCTCTTCCTTGATAACCTCCTCGTCCTCTTCCTCGAGATGGACTTCCCCTTCTGCCTCTTCCTCCTTCTGGTCTCCATTGTGTCTCAACCCTCATAACTTTCTCTTCAACATCATGTCTACTTAAGTTATGTTCATAGATCATCAGTTTACTGTGTAAACCATCTACTGTCATATCTGCGATGTTGTTTGACTCCTCAATTGCACATACCACGTATGTAAACTTCTCAACAAGCATCCTCAAAATTTTCTCAGCCACTTTGAGGATGATCTTGTCAGTCAAAGCAAACAGGACATTCTTCACCTTGTAGTCTTTCACGGTCATCTCCGCACGCTCCGTTCTCTGCGCACCTGTCAAAATCACACTTGGTTCTGGTTGCATGATTCCTGGTTCGATAAGCTCCCACCATTCCTTGGATCTTATCAAATTCTCCATGAGCATAGCCCAATGCTCATAATCTCCATCGAATTTTGGAATCGATGTTGATTCCTTATCACTCATGATTTTCATTGAGATTTAGTACAAGCTCTGATACCACAGTTGTAAAACGAAATTGAAAGTTTCGCACTATGAAATTTGGAAACTCTCTTAATTCAATTCAAATGAAACGTTGGTCTCTAAAGATCTTACAAGACTCAAAAACAAACAATCCAAAAAACACTGCAATTACATCTAAGACCGATTTTCAATCCGATAGAAGAGCAGATGACTTATTCAACTTATGAAAAAGTCTCATGGACCTAATGAAACACAAAACACAAAAACGCAAGCCCAATCGCATTGGGCTTTATTCTTCAGTCCCTAGCTGCAGAGGATTCTAGTTCTGTTGCTACAATGTTGTTGTGTGAGGTCTCATACGCAATGCACCACTCTTCGACATTGTTGATGTGTTCAGTAATCTGGTAGAGTATGTGTTCCCAATCAGGGGGCGGATATGGATTATTAATCAAGGACATAAGACGAGCAGAGGAAATTATAAAAAGAACCTTCTTATGTTGCATATATCTAATTCTTTCAGACGCCTATAAAAAATATAACAAATTGGCATGTTGTAGATTGTGAACAAAGACATGTTCTCTTCATCCATAGATAACAACGTTTGCATTCTGGTCTTTAAGAATCCAGGCGGAGCCACTTCTATAGGTCCTTTGATTCCAGGCCATACTAACTTTACAAGTCAACCAATGCTCTGCTCGGTTTACTCGAGTTAGAATTGAAGGGGGATTCAACCTATTACTTCCTGGTGCATCTCTTAATTAGCCTGAAACCATGCTTCAGTCTCCTTTTTTGCTCTCTTGATAATACTATTCGGGTCTCACTTTTCATCATGTCCACATATAGTGCAGTTTTTGGTTTAGCTAATCCCTCTGGAGTAGAGTATTTCCGCAACAGCTAGTGCACCTGCTAAGACTTTCCATAGGAAATGTCTTTTTTTCCGGTGTAGTCTTTGTTTTCCTTAGGTCGCTCCAAAGTTTCTTTCCAAGTGGCGGTAGTTCTATTGGGTTTAAGGCTAGCTTATGCTAACTTATATCCACTGCAAGTGGGGTAGATACCATTTGTCCCAAAGCTCCATTTATAAGAGTCGTGTCTGTATATGTTAGTGAGAGGCTTGAGATTAAGTCAGCGTCTTGTTCGCCGAACATATCTCGAAGTTTATTAGGGCATCCACATTAGTGAACCCCCCTAGGGGGTTCACTAATGTGGATGGTCTTAATGTCCCAGTCATCAACATCATGGTTCCATAGCTCAGTGACAGTCATGTCATCGTCTCAGTAACCGCCCTGTATCATGCGGTGCTCTAGGCAAGTAATCAAATAACCATTTGTCAGACCAGACCTTAGTTATCTTGCCATCGGCAATCTTTTTTAATGAGGTCATGCTGTAAAAACTCCTTGCCATTTTGAATGCTTCTCCATCCAAATGAGGGACGAGTACCCATATTGCTTTCTAAGTAGCTTGAATTGTGGAAATATTTGCCTTTTAGCATTTTACACAGCGAGGAAACAGGTCGATTTATCACACTTCAAGCTTGCTTACACAGTAAAGCCTTATTGAAGAGTCCAATATCCTTGGACCCGAGTACACCCTCTTGCTTGGTTCAGCATAATTTTCTCCAAGCTACCCACAAAATATTCTTCTTATTAGAGCCACTACTCCACCAAAATTCCCGCATTGCCGAGGTGATTTTCTTGCACATATCCTTGGGAAGTTTGATACATTGCATTGCATACACATGGACAAAAGAGGCACAACTTTAAGTAGAGTTTCTTTACCTCCTTGTGACAGCGATTTAGCAAACCAGCGGTGCATGCGGGATAGTAGTTTCTCATAAATAAAATTCAAAAGTCTTTGTTTCGATCCCGTGAAACATTCTGGAAGCCCTAAGTTCATGCCACCTCCACTTTCCTTTGAAATATCTAAGCAGAGCTTCACCTGATTTTTAGTGATTGTGCTTACCTTTGTTCCAAAATAAACATATAACTTAAGGAGATTAATAGTTTGGCCTGACGCCGCTTTATATAACCGTAAGCATGCCATTATTTCCTAACTTTCAGCGAGGATTGCACGACATAGCAGAATTGTGTAGTGTGGTAGGATTTGAGCTTTGGAATAGCTCTCGGAAGTAGCTTTCAGCAATTTCCCCTTTAGTGCCTTCTGCGTACTGCTCATTAAACTGTGAATCAAGCAGCATGATGATCATGTTTCTCCTTTTCCTGCTTTTCATGCTGTTGTCTAAGTATTTGTTTTTTTTGGCTCCGGATTTGAGCCAAAGCTCATGACTTGAATGCCTCCAAAATTTTCTTCTTCCCTATGAGCTTCGCTAAGCTCTGATTTCTGCTGAGAGAAACGAAGAGGTTTTGGGAGAGTCTTCACTATCTTTGTATCAGGCGCTTTCTTCAAACGATGAATAGTGTTTGCAGAGTTTGTAGGGGTTTGTTTCTTCTATTGAGAGAGCAGACGTCTGCAATTATTAATCATATGTGAAATCTGTATTGAAACAGAACGGTCCATCCCCCAATCTTGTGTAACAGCCTCTTTGTACTAGGTTTGTTATCCACCGATTTTCATATTGAAAGTGTCTATTGTTCCCTTGTATCTCCATATTCAGAATCGAGAGTATGAGTGGTTGATGGTCTGAAGCCCACATATCTAGGAAGCATGCACGAAACGGTGGAAAAATCTTGAACCACCCATCATTACCAAAACTCTTATCTAGCCGACACGGAATCCAAACTATGTCTCTCCAACCAGCCCAAGAGAATGGATTGCCTGAGCTATGAAGCTCCTTCATCTTGCAATTGGATATCATATCTCGAAAATCCCAGAAAGTTGATTACATCCAATGAACGTCATTATTTTGAAGTTCATTGAAGTCTCCAAATAATAGCCATGGTTCATTTGTATTTAAACCAATTTGGACGAGGTGATCCCAGACATTTTTGCGATTGGCTCTTACTGGATCTCCATAGACACACGAGACAAAGAAATAAAGCGAATTCATCTGAACTTTCGTATCAATAATTTGGTGATCATCATACAACACGTCAATCGTAAACAAACTTTCCATAACACCGCTAGACCTCCGCTCAACCCCACCGGATTGACGGTGAATATAATTAAACTTCTGCTTAGTGTCAATGAGAAACATTATGTCTGGCAAATACTTCATGTGTATTTCACGGAGATGACAAAATGTTTCGGTGTTTCCTACGCCTTGACAGTTCCAGCTCATTAGGTGCATTACAAACCTAGCGGCTTCACATCGAAAGCATGTATCGAGTCTTCGTTTGCTGTTGCCACCATCATCGTTTCCAATAGCTTGAGGGTCAAACTCAAATTTCTTCCTCTTACTATTCTCCATCTCTGTAATAGCCGGAGAAACCAAAATTGCAGGAGTAGAGTTCCCAGCCTATGTGAGAGTCTTCGTTACCCAACTACTCGGATGTTTGCGAGAGTTCTTCCTTGTTTTGCTTGGTCTAGCACTAAAGATATTGTGGTTTACTTTGGTTAACTTAATTTGTCCGGTTTAGTTAAATCAATTTTGGTTTATACTTGTATATATATATATATATACTGCAACGATTGTACAGAGAAGATTCGAGAAATGAGAACAAAGTTGGTAAAATTTAGTTACAATTTGAAACTCTCAATATGGTATCAGAGCGATTGTTTGCTCAAATCTCTGAATTCTCAACTTGATTTTTCATTTCTCAGCTTGCAATCTTCACTTTTAGTTGTGATTTATTGGTTCGGTTTTTGTAATTTTGGTTGTGATTTCACCAATTGGACTTATCAATGGTGCGAAGAGGAGGGAATAAATTGCGATCTTCACCTGATGAAATTGCAGCTACTGAGCTTCAGAATCATGATGAAGATCTATTATCTGAAGAACTTACAACTAATCTGAAGAATCAATCAAGTATTGTCTGATCTCTTGCTCGTGAAAGTTATGGACCGAATTCGACAGAGATCGACTCGTTCGATAGCTCACACAGTCCTTATTTTCTTCATTCAGCCGATCATCCAGGTATGTCTATTGTTGCTAATGTCTTAGATTGAACTAATTACAATAGTTGGTCGATTGCTATGCGAATTAGTTTAGATGCCAAGAATAAACTAAGTTTCGTAGATGGATCATTATCAAGGCCTTCTAAAAGTGATAGAATGTTCAAGATTTGGAGTAGATGTAACAGCATGGTTAAGTCCTGGTTATTGAATGTGGTTACGAAGGAAATTTATGATAATATTCTGTACTATGAGGATGCAGTAGAGATGTGGAATGATTTGTATCGTCGTTATAAAGTGAGTAATCTACCAAGGAAATACCAAATTGAACAGGCTGTGATGAGTCTCAAACAAGGATCATTAACTCTATCTACGTATTACACTAAGAAGAAGACATTATGGGAGCAGCTTGCTCAGACCAAAAGTTCTTCAGCTAAGAGGTGTGATTGCGAACAGGTGAAAGATCTTCTTGATGAAGCTGAAACAAGCCACATTATACAATTTTTGATGGTGTAAAATGACAATTTTAACATCATTAGAGGTCAGATTTTGAACATGAAACCACAGCCAAGTTTAAGTGAGATATACAGCATGTTGGATCAGGATGAAAGTCAGAAGATAGTTGAGAATTCTTCACAAATGTTGCCTACTCACTCTGCTCTTGCTACTCAAGCTATGGAAATTGATTCACCTGCTGCTTTCTTTTATCACGGAGGACAGAAGCCTAAGTGTTCTCATTGTTCTAAACTTGGTCACACCGTGGATCAATGTTATAAACTACATGGTTATCCACCTGGTCATCCAATGAGGGGGAAGAAATTAGATTCTGCAAATAGAAATGTAGCAGTTACAACATATGTCATAGAAGATAATAATTCTGATGGTATGAAAGACAATATGTCCATGGAGCAAATTCAGACAATGATTTCGTATTTGAGTTCCAAGCTTCAACTTAGTTGTTCAGCATCGGGCCAAGATAATCTGAAAGGTTCGATTTCAAACTATGGACCAGCTATCAGTCTGGTACTATTATATCTTTTTATTCTCATCCTAAATCTTACTATGACATGCTGATTTCTACTATACCTCATGGAACTGATCTGTCTCTAAATAGTTGGGTTATAGACTCTGGGGCTAGTCATCATGTCACACACAATAGGGAGTTGTTTACTGATTATGTGTCTTTAGACAGAAAATTTGTTACTCTTCCTAATGGAATTACAGTTAAAATAGAAGGAACTGGTTATGTTCAATTAACTAATGGAATCTCTCTCCACAATGTTTTGTTCATTCCTACATTTCGTTTTAGCTTACTTAGTGTTAGTATGATGACTAAAGATTATAATGTTGGTTTCTATTTTACGTGCAATAAATGTTTTATTCAGGATCTTTCTCAGGAGTTGATGATTGGGGTCGGTAATCGAATGTCCAATCTTTATATTCCAGATAAGAGTGATCTAGGTATTAGTCCTATATGTTCAACTTTGTTGGTTGATTTTGATACTTGGCATAAGAGGTTAGGTCGTCCATCTGTCTCTAAGCTTGATTCGATGTCAAGTATTTTATCTTTTCCTAAAGAAAAATATAATAAAAATGCTGATTCTTGTCATTTTTGTCATATTGCAAAACAGAAGCGTTTATCCTTTAAGTCTCGTAATAATAGATGTTTGAAACCTTTTGAATTAGTACATATAGATACTAGGGCTCCTTTTTCAGTTCCTATTGTTGATGGTTTTAAATATTTCCTTACCATTGTTGATGATTTTAGTCAAGCTGCTTGGATTTACTTGCTTAAATTGAAATCTGCTGTGTTAAATATATTTCCTAGCTTCTTGCAGTTGGTAGAAACTCAGTATAACACTCATGTTTGTTCTGTTCGATTTGACAATGCTCATGAATTACAGTTTACTGAGTTGTTTAAATCAAAAGGAATTAGAACATAGCATTCATGTCCTGAAACCCCTGAACAAAATTATGTGGTTGAGTGGAAACATCAGCACTTGTTGAATGTAGCTAGGGCCTTAATGTTTCAGTCAGGTGTTCCTTTAGAATACTGGGGGGATTGTGTGTTGACAGCAGCTTTTCTCATAAATAGGTTGCCATCTCTAGTTCTAGATAATAAAACCCCTTTTGAGATACTTGCATCACGATCACCAGAGTATCTATCTCTTAGAACTTTTGGGTGCCTTTGCTATAAGTCCACTTCTTTGAAGTCTAGAACTAAATTTGATCCTCGTGCTAGGGCTTGTGTTTTCTTGGGATATCCATCGGGTTATAAGGGATATAAGCTTCTAGACTCAGAGACACGATAAGTTTCTATTTCTAGGCATGTCATATTTCATGAGGCAATTTTTCCTTTTGCTACATCTAACATTCCAGATGTATCAAAAGACTTCTTCCCTCATATTTCATCACCTGCACCACCCTCAAATGGTTCCCAAATGCCTCTCAGCCTCCCATCTTCTGATATCATTCCTCTTCCTTATGATGAGATATCATCCGAGATTTATACTCATTCTGAGTCCAAATCTCATAGACCTCGCAAACAGCCTAAACACTTGCAGGATTTTCATTGTTATAATCATACTAGTACTATTACTAAAACCACTCCTTATCCACTTGAAAATTATATTTCTTATTCATACTTATCTCAGCCTTTCCAAGCTTTCATTAATATGATTACAGAAATTCCAATTCCACAAAATTTTCGAGAAGTTAAGGTTTTTCAGGTTTGGTGTGATGCAATTGGAGTGGAAATTGGTGCATTTGTACGCACTAATACGTGGACTGTGTGCGAGCTTCCACCCGGGAAAGTGGTTATAGGTTGTAAATGGATATTCACCATGAAATCTAATCCTGATGGCATTGTGGAACGCTTCAAAGATCGTTTAGTTGCTAAAGGGTATACCCAACAGGAAGGTATCGATTTTCTTGATAGTTTTTCTCTTGTAGCTAAATTGGCAACTGTTAAAATTCTCTTGGCTTTGGCTCCTAAGTTGCAGTGGCATCTCAAACAATTAAATATCTCTAATGCTTTCTTGAATGGAGACTTAGACGAAGAGATATATATGAAGTTACCGCCTGGCTATTCTGAGATTCAGGGGGAATCAGTTTCTTCTACTGCTGTTTGTAAGCTCCACAAGTCAATATATGGCCTTAAACAAGCCTCGCGACAATGGTTTTTGAAGTTCTCCACTACCTTAACGGCTCTGGGTTTTACACAATGTCATAGCGATCATACAATGTTTGTCAAATACATTACATCGAGTCCTTCGTTATCTGAAAGTACTATTGGACAGGGTCTCTTTTACTCTACCTCTTCTGACTTTGCTGTCCGTGGTTACACTGATTCCGAATGGGGCGCTTGTCCTGACACCAGACAATCAGTCACGGGTTATGCAATGTTTATTGGTGACTCTATTGTCATATGGAAATCGAAGAAGCAACCAGCAGTATCTATGAGCTCGGCTGAGGCAGAATATCGTGCCATGGCCATGGCTACCAAAGAGCTTATATGGTTGACAGGAATGCTTCAAGAACTTCAGGTTCCCTTCTCCCTTCCTGCATATCTCTACTGTGATAATACCGCTGCACTTCATATTGCTAGTAATCCGGTATTTCATGAGCGCACTAAGCATATTGAAAGGGATTGTCATAAGGTTAGGGAGAAGATAATGGATGGCATGCTTAAGACTATGTATGTTCGTAGTTCGGATCAGCTTGCTGATATATTCACGAAAGCATTGCATCCTTCTCCTTTGAAGTATTTGATGAGCAAGATGGGTGTTCATAACCTTTACTCTGCTCCTTGTTCTGCACCGCCATCTTGAGGGGGAATAATAGAGACTGTGGTTTACTTTGGTTAACTTAATTTGTCCGGTTTAGTTAAATCAATTTTGGTTTATACTTGTATATATATATTGGAACAATTGTACAGAGAAGATTCGAGAAATGAGAAAACAGTTGGTAAAATTTCGTTACAATTTGAAACTCTCATAAGCACCATAAGAGTTTCTCGTACCAGCAGAGAAAATCGGCATCTGAGTTGAAGCCATAGTTGCCATATTGATGGCTGAGGAAACCACAACCTCAACAAGGCTCTTTTCACCATCAACAATTAGAGGCTTCATATTATTCTTGTTTTTGGTTGTTAACACATGCTGACTGAGATACATACTAGCTAAATCGGAGTCTTTCTTTGGAAACAAAAAATAAAACAAAAATTAATGTCATTGAGTTTATCAGAGACTAAGAGATTCTAGTCTATTCGAATCAGTAATAATTTTTTTATCAATATTGGGACCATCATTTCATTAACAAGTTCCTACTTAATGTAGACAACAATATTGGATTCCTAAATATGCAAATGTGTATGTCTTTAGTAGACTTAACAATTGTTACTAGAGTAAATACCACTTGCATCATCAATAATGATTAAATAATTAATTTTGGATTTGTTTATGAAGTTATATTGTTTTTCTATTTACTACCCATATATTTTTGATGAATTTTTTCTAAGAATATACTACTTTTCAATTGCGTACATAGTGGTATTCAATATTTTTTAAGCTGTTTTCTATTTTTGAAAATTAGAGATCAAAATTTTTGATAAAAAAATCAAAACTGAATTTTCTTCGTCAGTTTATAAACTAAATTGAGTCCGTGAATAGAGATGTTAAAAAGAGAAAATTAAAGATTATGTTATACAATAGCATTGCTCGTTTCAAACCAAAAAGAAAAATATAAAAGTATAATTATATAATAACCAAAAAAAAAAGAAATAGTATAACATAAATTCAAAAATTAAATTTGTTACACAAAAATTTGTAATTTAATTAAAACGAGCTTATAAGTCTGTTTCCATTTTTTTGATGTAAAATATAGAAATGTTCAAATGTTAAGAAATCATAAAATTTATTAAGTGAGTAATAAAATTAATGAAATTTAATATATTAACAAAAATGTGGCATCTTTCATGTATATATAAATTATATTATTTTTTTGGTTTTAATGTTAATATTATAAATTATATATGTATGTGAATTTTTTTTTGTTAACATTGGGGCACAAATGGTCGGCTCATTAGCCAAGTTCTTGCAAATATAAGCGGGGAGACTCGATCCTACGATGTGCAAGTGCGATTGGCTCTTGTGGACTTACAACATGCCACTAGGCTAATGCCACTTTCATGTGAAATTTAAATAAAGAAAATAAAATAATAAACAATGACGATAAGAAAAATTATTATATGTTTGATTTTCTTTACCATGTCAATCCAAACAGTAGCCTCTATATATTTCTTTTATTTAGAGAATATAACGTTGAAATTTCAAATCATCTTAGAGGTAACAAACAACTTACGGTCCAATGTAGATCAGGAGATCAGTCAACCGATCTTTATTTTCTTAAGCCCAATACGCCAATAACTGTTCATATAACAATTTTCTTTAGGTATTTGATATGGTGCAATTTATGGAAGGTATGTAATTTTTATTTTAGACGGGTTTTTTCCCATCAATAATATTCGATTCATGGCCAAATCTTCTCCTCCCCTTTTCTGGAAAACCTTAACAATAATACATAGGATAAACATGTTTCTGTTTTGCTATTTGATTTTAAGATATTGTTTGCTATTTTATTTGTTATAAAAACCAAAAAAAATTCTGTTTTTGTTTTGGCTTTTTGATTATTTCCTTGTTTTGAAAGAAAATCAAAATGCAAATGGCTCTTAGCCTAGGGGCAGGAGGTAAGTCCACATAAGGCAGCTCATTTGCATAACCGGGGATCGAGTCCTTCCGCCTACATTATGTAGGAATTTGGCTATTAGTCCAGGCAGTTGTGGCCCAATATGATTTGTCGTTGACAAAAAAGAAAAAAAAAATTCACTTGTTTTTGCTTTGTTATTTTTTTTGTTTATTCGCCAGGATTTTGATTTATATTTTTTATTTTTGATTATTTTGGCAAATAACCCCAATAGCTTACTACATGGAAAAGGTGGATTCATACTCCGATGAGTTCGATTGGAGCCTACAAAAACAAAAATCCATGGACAACGTTAACAACCAGGAAGGACGTGAATAACATTAACTTGAGGATCAATATGAGTCTAAATATGAAGAGAATCCTCATGGGAAGGAGCTTGAACTTGAGCCACCAGACCATAATCAAAGCTACACCAACAAAGGCCAAAACAAGCCATGGTGCTACAAAACTGAATATGAATTCAGTTATGAGGACGAACTTGAAAGTGATGTGGAAGTTTATCACTACAAAAATTCTATTGGGCGTGATTTGAAGGCAATATTTAAAACATAGAGTGCAAGGTTTTACCAACCAAACAAGATGTCATAAACCAGATATCAGTGTGTGTCATAGCTTTAATTATCGTGAACCAAATCTTTCTTTTTTTCAGTAAAATAAGATTTTCTACCATGGGAAGATGATATGGAATATTTTTTTTTGGATAAACAAGACCCTTGAGAAAGAAAAGCTATCATACACTTTAAGCACCTTACGCAGAGAAGCATAGAAATAGTGGAGGAAATAGGCGAATGAACGGCGGCACTACAAAGAGCCTCAAATCAGAACGTGTGGACAATTAAAATCGATTATGAATGAGGAATATTCAGCAGAAAGGTTGATAAAACATAGTCAATCTACTTACCAAACAAACAAAGCAAACCAAGGCAATTTCACACCTAAAATTGTTCAACTTGTGAACAGCACCAAAGAAATTGGCTTAAGCGCAACAACACCTAAGTCTTGATCCATTTCCAAATTATGCCAAGATATGTACTTCCAAAGATTTGATTAAAACTCTACAAGCCATTTATCGTGCCATAGAATCTCTTAGGAAAGTAAAGATAGGATCATTTTCCCAAAAGAAATCTAACCAAGAATGATTAGTTAACACGAAGGCTCAATTGGAACTTGTTGTTCCTTCAACACCGAAGGAAGAATGATTAAGAGATGATTTATCTCCAACTTCTTTTGTCTTTCACAAACCTGTTATAATGCACTTGTTGTATTCCAAGAACCTATTATAACTCATAGCTCAAGCTCATCTTTAAAATTGTATATTTTTCAACCACAAAAATATAGTGGAGCGTAACTGATGCCTGAATTATTAGTTGAGGTATGTAAACCACCAAATTGAGAAGAGCTTAGCGAATAGTAATGCTTTTCATTTCCTTTCATAATCTTTAGGGATATATGACTAAACTAAATAATTCTCCGTAATTAAAATTCTAATAAAAACATTGTAGTAAATCTTGTTGTTTAGATGACCTAGTTAATGACTCTAACAAAATTATTTATTTAGTTAATGACTAACAAAATCTGGTTGTTTCCATCACATGTGAAAAATTAAAAGAAAAACCATAGATCAACCCATATCGCTTTAGTTGTTGAGAAACAAACAAAAACAAAATAATTTTGAAGTCTGGTGATCTTTCTAGCAAGCTAAAGAGGATGAAACATGGGCGATATAACATTCATACAAGAGTTCTTAAGTGTAAGAATTTGAGAATGAAATATCAAGAATTTATGATTTAAATGTCGAGAAAGAAAATAGGAAGAAAAAAGATTTCCATTGATTCAAAAACCTTGCTTACATTCAATATAACTTCAAGTTTATATAGAGGAACATAAGGGAAAAAAGAATCAGTGTGGAGCTAGCCGTTTGTAGCCGTTGGAGGGATAAGAGAGAGGGAAGTTGTCTCGGGAAAGTGGTCCCGAGAAAGTGGTCCCGGGGTGAGAGTGACCCGGTGGTCCTTCTCAAGGTTTCTCTTCCCTCCAATGGCTTCATGACTTCACCAAGGTCCCACATTGGTCAAAGACGAGGATGCCTCGAAACATACTTGCGTTGTATGTGTAGTGATCGCCCTCATCAATGGTCTAAATGGTTGCCATTAGCAGAGTATTGGTACAATACTAGCTTCCATTCTTCTTTTCAGATGACGCCTTATGAAGCAGTCTATGGTCAGTTACCTCCTCAACATCTCCCTTACTTACCAGGGGAAGCAAAGGTGGCTGTTGTAACTAAGAGCTTACAGGAAAGGGATAATATGTTGTTGATCTTGCAATTTCATTTGTTGAGGGCCCAGCATCGCATGGAACAAGTCGCTAATAGGCGTCGTTCTGAGCGGAACTTTGAATTAAGTGATTGGGTGTACATCAAACTGCAACCTTACCGCCAAGGTTCAGTAGTTTTCCGGAACAATCACAAATTATCACCCAAGTATTATGGACCTTATAAGGTTCTCGATAAGCACAGTTCTGTTGCTTACAAGTTACAACTTCCATCTACCTCCAGTATCCATCCTGTTTTTCATGTCTCTCAGCTAAAGAAACATGTTGGGAAAGCATCAGTTAGCACCACACTACCTTCTTCGGTCCCCTATGCATTGATTCGTGAACCAGAACACATTCTAGAGCGCAAAATGGTGCAAAGACATGGTCGAGCAGCTACTATGGTCCTTGTTAAATAGTGTAATTCAGACGAGACTGAAGCAAACTTGGGAGTTTCTGTTCGACGTGCAGCAGAAGTTTCCTACATTCAACCATGAGGTCATGGCTGCTTAAAGGGGGAGGATTTGTTACAGAGTACCGTTAGAGACACGTGTACATCCAGGATCAAGTTAGGATTAAGGGTGTGGATTTATCAAGTGTAACGGATCCATAAAAGAAACATTCAGAAAAAATAAAACGATATTCATTTGTTCAATTGAAAATTGCAGAGAGCTGAGCTCTCACTTCTTCTAAAAAGTTTGTTTGAATGAAATTCCTTTTTGTTTAGCATTGGATTTCGAATATCAATTCTCACATCGTTAAAGCATAACAGTTAGACAAACTCAAATAAATTACTACATGTCATTTCATAAAACAAGAACCATTGTGATATAAAGCACCAAAACAGAAATAACAAATGTTTCACAAACACAATATATACATTCCAGCAATATGTAACTTCACATATTTTGAATGATCATATAATAATCATAGACACTTATGAACTCTTAACAGGATATAATTTAAGATACACGCACAAAGAAAATACCAAAATACTCACAGAGCAATTATCAAAAGACTATTAGAGAACCAACCAAAATACAAGACTATGATCACCAAAGACAAAGCTAACAAACTGTGAAAATATTGATTTTCAACAAAACTAACATCAAAATTCAGCTTTTCTTTTTCAAGCAAAGCAAACAACGACACATATTCCTTTCTTGAAAATCTGTAGTCTTATAAACATGGATCCTCGAGGCTAGAGTTTAGCAATCACATGTAACATAACAGAAAATACGAGTGTCAATAGCCATTGATATTCACCAAGGATAAAACGACTAGACACAATTTAATCCTACAATCCAATAAATGACTCTCATGATGCTCAAACTTAACATTCAACAATCAGAACTCACAGGAAAGACGACATCAACAAGCTAACACATTACAAAGTCAACGATTCATTCAAAAATCAAAGCTCAGAAATAACAAAAACATCATTATAATGTAATGATAGCTCTTATGAACATAATCATCATCAATTCATTATCTCTATGGGGAAATATTTAGTTTAGGGAACCTATACTATTGTAAAGCTAGCTACTTGTATGATTTTGAGTCTTAGTTCCTACAGTAATTGTTAAACCTTGGCTTCCGCACAAATAGAAAGAAGCATCAAAAATCGACCCACGAAATTATAAGCCTAAAACCATTTGATGCTGTTATATCCAATTAAACTAATTAAATTTACATCATCAGATCGTAATTTGCCTAACAATCACATTGATAAACATCACAATCATAAGATCGCAAGATTCCAAACCATCGAGCCACCAATTGATGAGAACAAAGATAGAAAGAGAGATAGTGCATACGAGTAGGTTTCGACGACGAGAGCAACAAGGAGAATAGTGCTGAACCTAGACTTATAAACATGGATCCTTGAGGCTAGAGTTTAGCAAGCACTTCTAACATAACATACTAGACTTGTATAAAATGTTCTATAATACTAACTCAATGGTCACACACAAAAGTTGATTTTGTACATGAACCATAAACGTTTGTACTAAAGTACAGAATCAAGAACATAAAAATCTAACTGTTATAGCAAAGTACGGTTCCTATAACCAGAACATAATATTGGACAAAAAACACAGTGCAGAGAAAATCAGAGAAAAGCTATTCTACATACACTTGATTATTACATCAAACATAGAAACATTTCAACAAAACAAAAGACAGGGTGTTGAACAATTAAAATCAACTCAGTAAAATCAAAAGACCAAGGGATAGACTAAGACCATAACAGAGATACTTTCAGTCATTGTATTGTAAAAAAAGTCTAGCTAACAAATATAATTGTATAAATTTACTCAGTAATCATAAGAATATGAAGCAGAATGTCATTTTGTATGATTATGATTCTCTCTCTTTTCCTCC
>JAKUCM010002967.1:0-20155 GCA_023374145.1 Lepidium sativum
TTGTTAGCGTCTCAGATATTATCAGGTGATCAGAAACCAATTTGCAATGCTTGCGACGATTAGTCTACTAGATATGTTGTAATTAATAGCACCAGTGAGAAGGGGCTAACATTTTGGTTTTCAAAGATCTCTATTTTTTATTGGTTGATCTCTTGTGCTTACTTTGTTTCTACTGTCTGGTACAGATGGAGTCTGCATTCAGAGTTTGGAACATCCAGGCTGTGTTTGGGATGTCAAATTTTTGGAGAGCGGGGATATTGTGACTGCATGTTCAGATGGAGTGGTTCGTGTTTGGACAGTACGTCATGATGTGATTGCAGATCAGATGGAAATCGATGCTTATGATTCCCAAATTTCTCAGTACAAATTGAGCACGTAATTTGATCATTCATTGATATCTCAATTATTATCTATGATTTTTATTATATGACCAGTTGACGATGTATAATTTCACGTATGCACCAAAACTTAACGGTAAAATACATGCATGTATATCAGGAAAAAGGTTGGCGGATTAAAACTTGACGAGCTGCCAGGGCTTGATTCTCTTACGCTACCAGGTGCCACTCATTATCCAATTTTTGTATCATTAACTTTAATCAGACGATGGAAGGCCTAAGTTTTACAAAAAAAAATCTCAATAGAACACAAAGATCATTGCCCCCGCTTCAAATCAATTGTCTGCTATCAAAACTGAAATCAATCAAATTTATCATTCTTGTAACAACATGTTCTAGTATTTGATGTATTTGCTCAGGTACTAGTGATGGCCAAACAAAAGTAGTAAGGGAAGGAGACAATGGTGTTGCTTATGCATGGAATATGAAAGAACAGAGATGGGACAAAGTAAGTCAAAAATAAACTTTTTTTGTTTTTCTGCACCTTTTGGCTTGTTGACTGCATGCATGAATATATATATATACATAAAATATGACCTTGAAAATCAATTGGTTTGAGGAATTTTTATGTTCACTTCTTAATGGATGAATTACAAATGGATGAGGGCTTGTGAATTTTCCTTGAATAATCATGTGTCAGGTCAAAAAGTCATAGTATAGGCTGCCACCAGATTGTCATATGTATCACTGCCGTATCAAAGTTTTACAATATATTTGAAGAGTTGTTGATCGAATGTGTCATTCAAAGCTGGGAACAAAATTGCATCTGATTTTGAATTTCGGCCCCATTATGAAGTAGCAACATCAGGATCTCCTAAATGGATAGCAATGTTCTGAGATATATTTACATCTAATATTTGTCACATATTAACTGCTAAATACTGGGCGTTCTATTGTGGTCGAATGATTGAATTTTCACTGCATGCCTTGGATCCAGATTGGTGAGGTTGTTGATGGCCCAGATGGTGTGGCTGATCGTCCAATTGTTGATGGAGTTCAATATGATTATGGTAAGATTTTTGACCTATTATGAAAACTTCAGAATCTCCTAAAATCGAAGTGAAGAAAGTTCTTAGCTATTTTTCTCCCTCCAGTTTTCGATGTTGACATTGGTGATGGGGAACCTATCCGGAAACTGCCTTACAATCGAACAGGTACCTGAAATGTGGCCTTGTCTTAGTTACTAGTGCAACCACAAGCAAATACTTCAATTTGTGAAACGTAAAAAGTTTTCTTGTCTGGCAGACAATCCTTATGATGCAGCTGACAAGTGGCTTCTGAAAGAGAATCTTCCCTTTGCATATAGGCAGCAAATTGTTGAATTTATATTACAAAATTCTGGGCAGAAAGACTTCAATTTTAATCCATCTTTTCGTGATCCCTTCACTGGCGGTATAAAATCACATGGTTTTGGAAAAATTTGGTCTGAACTTCTGTTTTCAGAATTTTATTTTCATTTTGCGTTTTGCCTTCTTTATGAACAGCAAATGCTTATGTGCCTGGGCAAGCATCTCAAGCGGCTGGTATGAAAAAGTTGTCTTGTTTTTATTTTCACATAGCATTTAATTTTCATTAAGGATTTCAGTGTCTCGTATTATTCTTTCACTGCTTCATGGACTTTGACTCTTTTCTGTTGCAGCAACTCCAGCAAAACCTTTATACAAGCACATTCCAAAAGTACGCTGGTATTCTTTACTTTCTCCTGAGAAATGATTCTAGCTGTTGATCCGTTTTTCTTTCATTATTTTCTCCAGAAAGGTGTGCTAGTTTTCGATGTTGCCCAATATGACGGGATTCTGAAAAAGATGACAGAGTTCAACACTACTTTACAATCTGAATCAGTATGTTCTCAGCAACTTCTGCGACACGATACAGTTGTACCAAAAAGAATAAATTTACTCTATTTATATAATTTTTGGTATTTATGTTTCTACAATATTTTCCGTCTTTTGAAGGTTAATAAAAACAAGTCCCTGACAGAAGTTGAAATATCCAGAGTAGGCGCAATCCTTAAGATACTCAAGGACACATCGCACTACCACTCCACCAGTTTTGATGACATGGATATTGCTTTGCTTTTGAAAGTCCTACAATCATGGCCACCTGCAATGTTGTTTCCTGGTTGGTTTTCTTTTATCAATCTATTAGTCAAAGGGAACTGTTTATTACATACCGAACTTTCTATGGTAGCAATATGTTTCTCAAAATTTAATCAGTAGTGTCCAATATACTTGTATAACAATTTTAAAATGAGTTTTTGTTGATTTAGGTATTATTATTGGTTTCCATGTAGCTCTCTTGATGTTTCTTGAAGGCCATGAAACATTTTACGTTTTTTCTAACCACTTAGTTTTGTGTCAGTAGTTGGATATAGCCTTATGTTTTCATTTTGGGTCAAGCTCTTATGCTTACGGTTATGAATATGCAGCTACTGATATAGTAAGGATGCTAGTTTTGCATCCTCATGGAGCAAGTCAACTCATCAAGCATGTGGAGAATAACAATGGTAATGTGAAGCTATGGTTTCTCAACATGATATAATCTATCAGCTAATGTCCATTATTAATTGGTATTTCTCTGCTACTATAATTTAATAAGACCTGCTATTGGATGTGATTAAGAAAGTCACAGAAGATCCGGCTCTCCCTGCAAATCTTTTAACAACTGTTCGTGTCCTGGCCAATCTATTCAAGAATTCTACATTTCATTATTGGCTACAGACGCATAGCAGTCAAGTAAGTACTATTATTGTTTTTATGGTTTAATATCAAAATTAATCTGTGAAGATCCCGTGAATCTACTATTGGTGAGCGGTGAATCACACATTCTGAATGTTTGGTTTCCGTGTAACTGAACTGCGTCTGAGAATATAAATGAAGTTTCCAATTACATCGTAGTAGGTTGAAACAAAGCATTTTCCCATCATCTGGATTAAGTGTTTGGATACAACTGGTGATTTTCTCATCAAAAATGTTTTACATAAAAGATATGAAAGTGTTCAGCAGAATATCTCATATAGAAAGAATTGCTTAAATAACTCAGCGATCTAAAATCATAGTCACATACTATAGTGCCTATACATCTGTGTTTGTGAGTTTTATTATGATAAAAGGATGAAGTGGTTTCATGTGTATTTAACCTTCATAATGTGCTGCCGATTATTACAGATTCTTGATGCCTTCTCAAATTGTTATTCATCCCCCAATAAGAATCTTCACTTGGCTTATTCGACTTTGCTTCTCAAGTAAGATCTCTCTTATAATACTTTTGTCCTAGTTGGATTGATGAAAATCATAGCTATCTTTAAATTCTCTCTGTTGAGTTATTATTGGCCACAGAAGGTCAAATCCGTGATTTGTTTTTGTTCATCCTCAGTTATGCAGTGCTATTAATAGATAAGAAGGATGAAGAAGGTCAAGCTCAAGTCCTTTCAGCGGCATTGCAGGTGCGCCTAAATTTAGTGATTTATAAACCTTGGTTGCATATATCCAGTTCATATCATGCCAACTAGTTGAATCTTATCTCTTTTATTTGACTGTCACTTGAACAAATATCCAGAGATCAAAATAGATTTGGAGAGGATCATTATACCAGATAGTTTATACAATCATTGGTGTGCTAAAATGATTTAAGTTCATACAGGTTGCAGAAGAGGAAGGTGCAGATGTTGATTCCAAGTTCCGGACTTTGGTAGCAATCGGGTCACTGGTTAGTTTCCGCAAACAAGTAGAGTAACGTATCTGCTTATTTGTTGGGTACATAATTTTTGATCGGTGGGGATGTGTTTCTGCAAACAGATGCTTGAAGGTCTTGTGAAGAAGATAGCGATCGATTTTGATGTGGAGACCATCGCGAAAGCAGCAAAGGCCTCTAAGGAAGCCAAGATTGCCGAGGTTGGGGGGGATATCGATCTTGTGATTCGTCAGTAACCTTGGAAGAGAAAGCTGGGATCAATCGAACTTAGGATCTAAATTTTCGATGATTCTATGAACATATTTCATATGATCCAGAATCGCTTCTCTTGATTGCAATGCAAATTTTTTTTCAGATTTTGAATTACAATATTCAGAGATGTTGAAAGTGGAAACAGGGAAGGGAGATCCTGCTTCGTTTTCATAGCTTCCATTTGGAGTAGAATTTGTAATCATTCCACATCAACAGTCTACTAAGTGAAACCTTAACATTCTTCTTCTTGAAATGCCAATGCCTTGGCTTTATCCTCTTACCCAAGCTAAATCCGAAATACTGTGGAAACCTTTTCAGCTCTTCCAATTCTCTTTCCATGTCGTAAATAAGAAACTCTAACTTGGACCTCAAGTTATCTCCCACACTGTATCCAAATATCGCCGGGATTCTCCCACATACTCTAGCTGCTTCCTCGTGTTCGAACCCTATACTTTTCAGGAATCTCATCTTAGCTCTTAATTTCTCAACCCTCGTGTTAAGCACGTGTGGGTTTGTCTTGCTCGCTTGGTTTAGATTCTGTAACCCTAGTTCCTTGAGGTAAAGAAGAGTCCGTCTCAAGCAGTACTCAACGTCTGAGAGAAGGATGTTCCGGCAATTCACGATCAGTCCCCTGGATTCCTCGGAGGAAGCTCCGAGCTCGCTGGTGAGAAAGTCGAAGACGGGATCGACTTTCGAAATGTCGAAAGTCGGAGAGAAGAGCTGGGGACAGTGGAATGCGAGACGAGGGAAATCTTCGTCGGAGATTCCTTTCGATTTTAGCAGATTCACGGCTGAAATGATAACGGGAAGATCACTCGCTGGAGGAGCAAGTCGGGGATTCTGAGGAACTATTCCGAGGGTAGACAGATATTTTATGGAAAATTTATTTAATAAATCTAGTTTCCTATAATTTACATTTTGAAACCTCTAAAAAACGTCACTATCTTTTAGATCAGACCGTTCCCAAAAACCACTCAACGTCCCAATTTTAAGAACGGGATGGGGACGTCCCCAAACTGTCCCCACGACGTCCCGTCATGGAAACGTTTTGGAAACAACGTGACGATGGTGCCGTCCCCGTGCAACCCTGGTGAAGCAACAGATGAACCGGTTCCATTGATGCTTCACTTGTCTCTTCTCATCCCGGTTCCATTTTATATCTGAAAGTAAACCAGAAATTAAGTTTGAACCGCTTCAGTTCGGATCCAATTATACGTTGGGTTGGTTCGAAGTTAATTAAAAGCCAAGAACAATCAACATAAAAATTCAATTTTGGGTTGGTTCAAACCAAACCGAATCAGCATTGTAGTCATCACTACGTCAAACATTGGTTGGTCTCTTTATGATGTTCTGTGGGTCCCATCATATCAGGATGCAGTGCAGACGCAGAACTCGTGCTGAGTCTCTCTTTGTATCCAGAAGATAAAATTTGTTTTTTTTTCTGTTTCTTTTAATACTTAAATCATAATTTTCAAGTTAGTGAAGAACATCACTGATTAACAATGGAAGGAACCTGTTTTCTCAGTGGGCAACCTCTCACGACAATACCCTCCCTTCCTAGAAAAGGATTTCTTCTCCAAAAATGGAAGACCAATCGGATTGTCAGATTTTCAGGTTTAAAGAATCACTCAAATTCTGCAAATTCCAGAATTTTCGATCTTACCCTCAGGGCTTCAGGTACTACAAAACTGTCTCAGTCTCCAAGCTTTTTCTCGAATTTCAATGGTTTGCTTTGCTTTGCTTTCGTGAAATAAATCTTGCTACATTGTGCTTTGCTATATATCTCTTAAATTTATCTTTGCCCTGTTGCTGCTGATGGTTTCAAAGTTCTTATATTTTCTATCTTTTGATCACACTCCAGTAGTCTCGTTTAAGAATCTATCTCCAAATGCTGGTATTAATTGATCAAAAATTTATACATTTACTCATTTCTCTAATTGTAATTGAACAAAGGTCCAATAAGAGCAAGCTCTACAGTACCAGAAACAAGTACGGACTCAAATACCAAGGAAGAAGACCTTGTCTTTGTAGCTGGTGCTACGGGTAAAGTTGGTTCTCGAACTGTGAGGTAAGTTTCTTGCTTCTTTAAGTTTGAGGAGTAATTCGCAATGCTGGTTGGTTAAAGAGTCCTATAAATGTACTCTTTCATTCAGAGAGCTATTGAAGCTCGGTTTTCGGGTTAGAGCTGGAGTTAGAAGTGCTCAGAGAGCAGGAAGTCTTTTGCAAGTATGACTTACATTAATACTGAATCTTCGTTATAGTCAGTCATCAATTTGGGTGATAGTTTTTACGCAATCAATACTTTGCAGAGTGTTAAGGAAATGAAGCTCCAGAACGCAGAAGAAGGAACTCAACGTAAGAACAAATTGTTTTGATTTATGTACAATAATTTTGTCGTAGAAAAGTAACAGGCAGTGTCTGTGTCTTTAGCCCAGCTGTAGAAAAGCTTGAAATTGTGGAATGTGACTTGGAGAAGAAAGATTCTATACAGCCCGCACTGGGAAGTGCATCGGTGATTATATGCTGTATCGGTGCTAGTGAGAAAGAAATCTCCGATATTACAGGCCCTTACAGGATCGATTACCTAGCTTCCAAAAACCTTATCGAAGCTGGTAAGATTAAATACACTCAAAGCAGTTTGTTGTCCATTGTTTCTTTCTTTTCTTCTGTCATGTTTCATCATTGCGTATTGTGGTTTTATGAGCAGCAACATCTGCAAAAGTTAATAACTTCATCTTGGTGACTTCCCTGGGAACAAATAAATTTGGATTTCCTGCTGCGATTCTCAAGTAAGTCTAATGTTTGATTTTATTACACTTTTGTCAGAGAAGCCTATAAAACTTAATGGCATGTTCTTGCTATATGACTATGAAGCCTATTCTGGGGAGTTCTTTGCTGGAAGAGAAAAGCAGAAGAAGCATTGATTGCAAGCGGTCTCAATTACGCAGTGAGTAATTCACATTGTATCTTAAAACACCATTCTTACTGTTTCACATATAAACTCTGTCCATTCTGTCATACCTTAGAATTTGACTTTCCATCTTATACCTTCAGATAGTTAGGCCTGGAGGAATGGAGAGACCAACTGATACATACAAGGAAACTCATAATCTCACTCTTTCTCTAGAGGATACATTGTTTGGTGGTCAGGTCTCAAATCTCCAGGTATTAATTTTTTTGCCTTGTCTTGTCTCTGAGACAGTGATATGACCACATTATGAACAAGAGTTTTGATTTGTATTTTCTCTCTTTTTTGCTTCCTCGTTATTGATGTCAAGGTTGCAGAGTTGCTTGCTTGTATGGCAAAGAATCCTCAACTTTCTTTCTCAAAGATTGTGGAAGTGATTGCTGAAAGAAACTGCGCCGCTAACTCCGACTGAAAAGCTGCTTGAAAAGATACCTTCTAAACGTCTTTATGTGCCTCCACCTAATGTTATATTGCTTTCTTCTCTCTTTTTCAATCTTTATCATCACCCTCTTGTGATAAGATGGGTTATCTTTATTTCTCTGCATTTTGGTTGTGGACAGGCATCAGTTGCAGCCAAGGAGGTCAAACCCGTCCAAACTAAGCCTGTCACTCAAGAACCAACAGCTCCCAAGGAGGATGAAGCACCTCCCAAGGGAAAAGATGTGAAACCTAGGCCACTGTCTCCTTATGCCGCGTAAGAAATCTTCCGAACGAAAAAAATCAAATCCTTAACTAAAGGGGCTTATTGGGATGGCATTGATTGTTTTTGATGGCCCTTGTCCCCTCTTTTTTTTTCTTTGTAAATTTATAGCTACGAAAACTTGAAACCTCCAACATCTCCTACTCCAACTTCGGCTGCATCACTTGGTCCTACCATATCCAAGGAGGTGGATGCCATTCAGGTTCCTGTTGAGACCAATGTAGGGCCAGTGTCAGATATTGTCTCAAGTGTCCCAGTAGAAGAAGAAGTAAAGCAAGCTGAGGAAAAGAAAGAGAGGCCTCTTTCCCCTTATGCCAGGTAAAAACCTTATCTTCAGTGCGGCTCTATTTTTTCAGGAATCACTAGATTAAGTTGATTATGTGCACCTATGGTTTCTATTAGTATCATGAAAGTTGAAGTAATATATATGTGAGCTGGCAGTAATTTCAGAAGTTTGGCCGTATTATGATGCAGCTATGAAAATTTAAAACCACCCTCATCGCCATCTCCCAAAGCTTCAAATACAAGAAAAAACGATTCCTTGTTGTCTGGTCCAACCGATTCTGATACTGATACAAGCTCCACAGTTGCAACAAGTATCACTGACACAGCAGCACCAAGTGTTACTGACACAGCAGAAACAAGTGTCACTGAGACAGCAGCACAAAGTGCCACTGACACAGCAGTACCAATAGTCACTGACACAGCAATACCAGCGACACCAATAATGAGACCTCTATCTCCTTATGCAGTGTAACTACTTTTCCTCTTCTGCTAATTTTTCCCTCTATATCCATGTATTCAAATCGTGGTCCTTCATTTCGTCAATGAATCATTGCTGTCTTTTGCATTGCAGTTACGAAGAACCTGAAACCACCAACCTCACCAATTCCTGCGTCAACCGGTCCAAAGGAAACAGCATCTGCAAAAGACAACTCAGAGTTAACTGAAGGCAATAATGATACGCTGAAAACAATTGATGGAAGTGTGTAAGTATCTAGAAGCCAGATTTTATAAGTGTGTGTAATTTAGAAACCAATCAAATATAATATGTCGGAGATTTTGCTTGTTGTTCAGGGACACAACTCCGTCTAGTTATATACCAGAAGCAGTACCTGTTGTTCGCAATGCGATAGACACTTCCACTGCTTCAGAAGAAATTAAAGCTCAGCAAAAGCCAAGGCCTTTATCACCTTACACAATGTGAGAGATAGACACAGAGAGAACCACACGTTGGTTCTAAGTGTGTCCATTGTTATTTACTTCTTATATAAGCTAAGAGACTTAAATGATTGCAGGTATGAGGACATGAAGCCTCCAACATCACCACTTCCATCTCCAGTCATCAAACATTAGTTATGTGAACCTTGGAGCTTCTTCTTTCTTTCTAAACTGCAAATTCTAAACCATTATAGAGAGATGGGGCAATCCAGTTTTGCAGGTATGAATCAGTGAGCTTATTTGTAATATAATGCCATATTCATCAATATGCCTTCTGAGTTCTACAATTTGTTCTGCTATTCAAACATTCATAAATGATAACCCATTTGTTCCCTATCATATAGCCCACTTTAATACTATTATGATGCAAAAAGATTGAGAACTTTGCAAGTTTATGTATCAGTCCTTTACAAAAGGTATATAATGACTCATAATAATGTTCCATAAATAAATGTGTATAGTAAGAAGTGTCAATAGTCTTAGAAGTTAATTGTGTTGAAATTGTGGCAATTAAGACAAAAGAATTGTCGGCTTATGTCTCGGAGAGAGAACTACGGAACAGAAACTTCGGAAGCCGTAACGAAGACCACAATCCCAAAACATTGAATCTTCTATAACCTAATCTAATTACCTCTCATTTTTTTTCACAAAATGATATTTTCCTTTTTCCAGTAGAGTGGCGAGTGGTTACCAAACCTTGAAAACTAAATTATAACCGTGGTAGAGTACGGGACAATGTTTTAAAATTTATTTTTAATTTAAAATTAGAAGATAGTTATCATAATTATCGAATATCTAATGACACATAATTATCAAATAAACTGTAATTATTAAATAATTTGTGATATTAAATAATTTAAATGAACTATATCAAATGACATGTAATATCAAATGATATGTGATGAATAAATATTAATTTGATATGAACCATATTTTTGTTATTGAAAATCCAACATAATTATACAAATATGAAATGATTATATGGTAATTACTTTATATTCCTATTCTTACTAGACGCCTTATGATATGTTTTTTTGTGAAAAACCTATATATATATATATATGTAGTTATTTTTATTTATTTATAATATCTATATGTGATATTAATTTTTTGTATGATTTGATTTGTATATGTAAATTTATTGATTTTATATATATTTGATATACTAAAAGCTAATTTATAATGATAATTGATGTCATACACGAAATATTTTTAAAAGATTTGTTGATTTAAGTATTGATGCGTTAAAAAATTTGTACATTAATTTTTTGACTCATGTCATTTAAATTTTTAGATATATGTTCATTTAGATTTATAGTTGTATTCATTTTAACTTTTAGACCCGCATTCATTTAAACTTTTAGATTCTAATTCATTTAGATTTGTAGACATATGTTCATTTAGACAAACATAAGTCATGTGTTCATTCAAACATTTAAATTTATATTTAAAGCTTTTTTGTAACTAATTCCTTTAATAAAATTCAAAAAATTAATATTTTTTAAATATGTACATAGAAAATTTAATGTTAATAACGTAAGAATAACAATAAGTTTTAATTTGTAAGAAAGAGTATGAATTGCGGGTGTTTGTTTTTTGTATGAATCTTAAAATTAATCACGAGATTAGTCATCTATTCAAATAGATATTATTTGATATAATTTTTCTAATAGTATTAGGAGTAACAAAATTAAATAGATATTGATTAGAAATATTTTTTATATCATATATTAGGAATCATTTATTTTTTTTGTCAACTAGCCTACTACAGGTAATGGGTTCGATCCATAGTACCTTGAGAATTTGTAAAGTGACTACACCGTTGTGCCACCTGTCCTCTGCAAGAATAATTTATTAAATAATTTTATATTTATTTCAGATCTAATTAAATATAAAATGCTATGTTTAATGCTGATAATAGTAATCTTTTATAAAATTTTCCTATGTAAGCTCGTCTTTAACTTATATCATAATATATTTTACCACAAAAGAAACTAACGTTTAGCTTTTCTAGTTTTTGTCCAGGAAATTTTTATTATATTTAATTATTTTATGTTTACATATTTAAGTTTAAAAAATATATATGTTAAAATTTAAAAAAAAACTAATAATATTATGTAGATAAAAATATTAATAATAGTTAGTTAAAAATCTCAATAAATTTTATCAAAAGATGAAATTTTTTTTTTATTATAAAATATATGAATTTATTAATGTTACAGTTTTATTATATATTAAGATTACTCTTATCTTATTTTTTAGTAATTTCTTGGTTTTATTTAAAATTTGTTACTTGTGTTTGTTTAGAATCCAGATGAACTTATTAAAAAAATTCACTAAAACATACACTTTGTTTGTTAAATACAAATTTTCTGATTTATTTTCTGATTTATTTTCATCTAACTTTTCTTATGATATAAAAACTATATCTAAATTTTGTAATAAAGATATAAGCATAATAATTAAATAAAAATTATTTTTATAATATTATTATGATCTTATTTTTTGTCTAATTTATTCATTCTCGGAAATATTTTATTTGTAGTATGTGCTTGTATTGGACTTATATCATAAAGTAAACATATATCTCATCAGTTAATATCATAAAAATTATATGTATATCTAAAGAAAACTAATGCACTGAAATGGAGATTTTTATGTAATATGATAAAAATATATTTCTTGAATACTATTAAAAGAGGATCATACTTAAGATTATAATTACATAGCTGTAAGAAATATTACATTTTGTTTAATTAGAATTCTAAAACTAGAAGAACAAAAAACAAACTTTAACTAAAAGTAAAATCGTAACCACAAAATTAATATCTAATGGATCATCCGAAAAACTGAATCATATCAAATGTTTAATAACCAATGTTTAATTACTTTTTAAATATTTTAAATAATCTTATTATCGAAATATAAGAAATTATTTACATATATAATGATATGAATTTTAGAATACAAACATATATTGCCTAACATATAAACTATATACATATATATAGTATACTCATATGATATTTAACGAGTAAATTATATATAACATAGAAATCATTTGTAAACAAAAGTAATATTATGACAGAAATCTAAACAACCAAATGTATGTAGATAGATCTATGTTTTTTCTTTAATAAAATAGATAAATCTATGTTTCAATGCATATATTATATATAGTATATTTTGACTTTATAAATTATAAATAAGTATGTTTTATAGATTAAGATTTTTTTAGGGTAAATAGTACATTGTCATACAAAAATAATAATCGACTGTAACTAAAAATAGTAATACAACATGAAATTTCAGATGACCACAAATCAAAAAGTTATTTTATATTCCAAAAAAAAAAAAAAATTCAGAACGTATATATATCTTATGTTTGCACAAGATTTTCATTATGTTTGCAGAATATATAATTTTACTTAATGATCAGATATGAAAACTAAGCAATCATAAGTAAGAAGAAGAATTGTTGAGGTGTAGCAATATTGCTCCAACGGATATACTCGACGCTATAAGCCATAATACATCTCCTTTAAAATATATGGTGAGAGATTGTGGTTGCAAAACACTCATATGAACAGGGTTCAAAGAAACATTAAGGTCTTTATCAAGATGGTTATAACTAATTGAAAGCCGCATTGCTCTTTGTTGATTAAAGAAAATTTGTTGGATTTCCCTTAGTAACCAGCAGAAATAGACTTTGAAACCATTGATGTTAATCCCAACATGATTATCATTAATATCTCCAAACTCTTAGTTCCAGGAAGGCCTCTTGTAGGAGAGATAATGAAAGCCATACCATCTGAACCTTGTTGCTTATGCTCAGGGACCATCCATCGCAAATAAGTAGTTGAAGGCGAGAGACATGTTTCTAAGGTATTTTTCCGAAAGCTTGACCGTAGGAATGCTTCGTAGTGTTGGTTAAAAGCAACAATTTGTTGTCTTTATAAACTGCAGATCCATAGAGGATTAAGCTTGTCATAGGAATTGCAATTCCATGAAAACAAAGACATAACAAAAAAATAAAGATCCAACCCTCAAAGCCAAAAGATGACTTGAATAGATAAGATTCCGTTTACATATAATCATTTATACTTCACTTATACTTCCGTTCTTTCTAGAGGTAATTGGAGCGTAATAGACACCTTCTCACATGTATGTAATTATCAGTGAATCATAATTATTGAATGATTTGTAATATTAAATAATTTATGTTATTATTAAATAACATGTAATATCAAATGAACCGTATTATTTGTTAAGTAAACCATAATTAAACGATATCTTATAATCAATTAATATGGGATATCAAATGGCATGTGATGAATCAATGACCTATATCTATCATTGAATATCAAATGTAACTAGACAACTATTAAATGATAATATGGTAATTAATTTATATTCCTATTACTCTTACTTTATACTATTTATTAAACGATAAAAACATTATTACTCGTGTTCGTTTAGAATACATATAAGCTCAATACATATATATATATATATATATACTAAAACATTCTTTTTGTGAAATACCAATTTTTCTAACTTGTTTTTATCTAGAATATTTTTGTCGTTTTAGTATTTTATATAGAAACTCAAAATTACATTATAATAAAGATATGAATTTTTCTAATTTATTTATTTTCATAAATGTTTTATTTGTAGTATGTGTTTGTATAAGACTTATATATGTTCATCAAGTAAACATATCTCATAGATTAAAATTATAAATATTATATGTATATCTAAAGAAAACTAGTGCCCTGAAATTGATATTTTTATGTAATATATATTGTTGTTTATAATTTGTCATATTATTATTTCTGTTTATAACGATATTTATATTTATATTCTATATACATAATTTTTAAAATATTTGAGAAACATATGTGTTTTCAAACATTTAAAAGCATAACATAAGTAGAAAGAAAATCTAAAAATTTCAATAAATTTTTGTCATGTAATTTTTTTATTATTTTCTAATATGTAATTTAATAAAGTAGAAAAGAAGCTTATTATTAAAAAATATATTAATTCTTATTGATTATTAAAATGTTGATCTAGTATATGTTAAAAATATAGAAACTGCACTCATATATATAATAACTTGTAATTAGCTCAATGTCAAACCTACTAATCATAGGAACTGTTTATGTTTTTATGACATTTTTACCCATATATTCTTTCTCCGATGCTCTCTCTCTTCTTCTCTCTTCTCTTTCTCTTCTTACACTCTCTTTCTTCTGTTCATCTTCTCTCTCTTCTCTTCGTATTCTCTCAACTATTTTCTTCATATTCACTCATCTATTTCTTCTCTTCATCTTCTTTATCACGCCTTCTTTTTTCCAACTATTCTCCAACTCTTCTCTTCCCTTTATTTCTTATTAAAATTAGAAAGAATTGCTCAAATAGAGCAAAATTATAGTATAATTACTAAAATAGTTTTTGTTAAAAAAAAAAAGCGTCAAGGGTGTAATTACGGTTACACCCTTGAAACAAAAAACTGATGTCTTCTTCTATTTTCTTCTTCTTCTCAGGTTAGTTTCATACCCGAAAAAGAAAGAAACCTATAGTGTAAACCGTCGTTAACTTCTCTTGATTTTGTTTCTTCCTCGTCTTACTCAACGTGTTCTTCGCTGTATTTCATACTCGTTGCCTTCTTCTTCATCTTGTTCTTCGTACTCGTCGTCTTCATTGTCGGTAAGTTTCTTCTTCCTCTGCTCCTCTTCTGCTTTTTCTTCTTTTTCGTAAGGGCATTAGGGTTTAGGGTTGACGTAGACATTGGGTTTCTCAATTTTGCGACATTTCAATTTTTCAATTTTGCGATATTTGGGTTTTTGTTATTCACTAACTTATTCTATGTCTAGTAGATTTCTGCCCCAGTCTGAGCCAATGTGATATAGTTTGTAATTAGTTGTGAGTGTAAGGGTGAAGAAGCGATATGATACGTGTAATACAGTTAGTATGATGTTGGGTAGAGTTAGGTCGTAGGGGGTATAGTTGGATTATAGTGTAGTAGAGTTAGCTTGTAGTGTAGTCGAGTTAGTCTGACGTGTGCTAGAGTTAGATTTAAGAGAGGTGGAGTTGGTTTGTAGTGTAAAAGAGTTAGGTTGTAGTATGCGGTATAGTTGGATTCCGTGTGGTAGAGTTCGTATATAGTGTAATAGAGTTAGGTTGTAGTGTGCGGTAGAGTTGGTATGTAGTGTAATAGAGTTAGGTTGTAGTGTAGTCGAGTTAGTCTGACGTGTGATAGAGTTAGATTTAAGAGAGGTAGAGTTGGTTTGTAGTGTAATAGAGTTAGGTTGTAAGAATGTATTGTTGCGTTGTAGTTTGGTTGAGTTGGGTTTTATAATGCTTATCGTTTGTTTTCTTTCATCTTTAGATATGGCAGACAAGAAGTACCCGAAGAAATTTCTCACACACAGTGTACAGGTGATGAAGAATCGAAGCATCAACCATTTCTGCAATCTAAAATACATCAGTAATATGATCAAGGGTATTGGTGAGGATGCATACGTAGACATCAAAGAGAACTCTTGCGTAGGGGTTTTTCTGAAACTAGCAGATTCCGACTTCAACTTTACAGGTAGGCATATACAGTACATGTTGATGAATCAACTAGTGACTAAGAAGATGTATGAGATTTGGGTGTTGTTTAGAGCTCATCCTACGAGGTTTTCTCTGCACGAGTTTGCTGAAATAACGCAGCTTAATTGCGGTAACTTCGAGAAGGCTTCTAATGGGGCAGATGAAGCGCACAAAGAACTTTGGGAAGATATTGGTTTAGGGGTTGGTGAAGGACCAAAATGGGTAGAGTTGAAAGAAATATTGGGGAGATGTAGAGGGTGGTCTTTCAAGAAGAGGAAGATGGTGGGCTTGCTAGTGGTTTTGAATGTACGAGTTTTTGGTTGCCACACAAATAGTAGGCTCCCTTTTAGTGCTGCGAAGTTGGTTGCAGATTTTGAGATGTTCGAGAGGCATCCATGGGGAAGAGTGGCGTTTCTAGAACTGATAAAATCGATCAAAATGGCAGGATGCAAAACGGGCAGTAATTACACAATACACGGGTTTGTGCACGCACTTCTGATATGGGCATTTGAGTCCATCCCCATAGTCGCAGAAATATTTGGGAAGCAAAGAGCAGGTGACGTCTCCATTCTACGATGGAGACCCATCAAAAAACAAACCATTGACCTCGAGGACTTGGTGAAGTTGGAGCTAGCAAATAATAATGGAAAGGTAAATTCCTTTTGTAGTAGAGTTCATTTACTCCACTATACATACGTGGTAGAGTTCAATTTTAAGTATTGTGGAGTTGATTCCAAGTATAGTAGAGTTCAATTTTATAAGTATAGTAGAGTTCATTTACGTGTGGTAGAGTTATCCGTAGAGTAATATGTAGAGTGGTAGAGTTCAATAATAAATTGCATCTTCTCGTCTACCAGGTACGTCTTAAGCAGCTGACTACACAGCCTCTGGAGATAATGCCTCTATGGCCAAACGATATTGCAGACCACAAAGTTGACACCAGCTGACTACACAGCCTTCTTTTTTCCAACTATTCTCCAACTCTTCTCTTCCCTTTATTTCTTATTAAAATTATGTCCATGTTATAGTATAAGATTTGATTATTTTTTTAATTCGTGTTCATTTGATTGTTAAACCCGTATTAATTTAAATATTGTCTCCGAAATACAAAACTCTAACCAAAATCAATCCAAATTAGAAGAACCGAATGTGAACCAAACCCGACATTATACTCTAATAGGTCATAAATTATATTTGAAAAATCATACCCAAACCCAATACGGAACCAAAAGAAGAACCAAATTTTTGAGTTTTCAATTAAATCTTTTTTAGTTTTGAATTTTTATATAAAAATAATCAAACCCGAACTCCATCTATATCAAAATAAACTCTATCCAAAAAACTAAAATATATGAATAAGTCTTAATCAAAATAACCAAAATACTAAATTAAATTAATCAAATCCGATAAAATATCAGAATGTGTCCTAAATTTATGTACCTGGAAAATTGAATCCAAATTTAAACCGGAACCGAACCAGTAGTCGATATATTTTTGTTAAACTTTAGTTTTTTACAAGTTTTTCTGTCGAATCTTTATATAAAAGTTTGTAATGAAACTTACTTTAAACTTATTTTAAAGGTTGTTATGAACCTTAGATTACTTTCATCATATATTTTTAGTTTATAACACGTCAAATTAAAAGTGTTTTCCGCTTTGAAATATAAGATACTTAGCATCTGAAATTAATGATTCTGAAACCTATTATAAAATCCTAATCCAACCAAAATTCCAATTTTGACGTAAAATTTTATAAAGAATATGAAGATAAATTGATAATTTTACCAAGAATAATCATATAAATTGGTGTCGGTGGTTGCGATAATACGTAACAAAATTGTATTTATGACAGTGGAGCATTCAGTGTTGGTGGTGGTGACGAAACTAAGATCAAAACAAAACTTCCCAAACTTTTGAACCAAATCTCAATGAATTTGACCCATGACATATACAGTTAAACTTCGATAAATTAATTATGTTGGGACTTTTAAAAATTACTAATTTAGAGAGGTATTAATTTATCTATGAATTAATATTATTAACTTTTAGAAAAATCTGTAAGAAAATACAAAATATTCGGAATTGTAAAATATAAAATTTTCATTATGGCACATATTATTAAACTTCATTGTTTAAACTTCCGTTTATTTTGATGTTTACATATTTTATACAAAAATATGTTGATATTCCGTTTTTCTTTTTTCATATATGTTAAATAGAAAAATGGAATATCAACATATATTTTATAATTTATACGTATATGTTGATATTCCGTTTTTCTTTTGACTTCCATTTTTTAATTTATGAGTTTCTTATATATATTAATGTTGTTTTGATATGTTTTTCATTCTTACATCTTTTCTTAACACACATTCTAGCAATGAGTTCTCATCTTAAAGGTGTTACGAAATCAACCATGACAAACCAAATACGAAAAGAGTTATGTGAGTACAAAAGATTCTATATTACAAGCACTCAAAAAGATCTGAAATTGTGGGTTGAAGAAAATTTTCATTTATAGGTTGGTGAAAGTACAATCTCAAACACACTCAAACGATCAGTTGAATATCTTTCTACAACTCTAGAAACCAGAAATAATATCAAGCGGCACAAACCAGCAAAATATCCAGAAACATAAAAGGTTCTTTTTGAGTGGTTTCTCTAATACCAAGACCGAGTGAATATGATGGGAGAACTAATATTAGAGAAGGCAAAAGAGAAAATGAAACTAATCTACCCTCAAGATGATGTGGAACACCAATTTTCTCAAGGTTGGCCTAAAAAATTCAAGTTACGACATGGTATCAAATCATTTCTTCGTTTTGGAGAAAGTGGTTCAGTCGATATGCAAGACATGAAGAAGAAACTAGAATCTATAAGGAAAAAATGGATAAGTTCTCTATGAAGGATGTTTTTTAATATGGATGAAACTGGTTTTTTTTTACAGATTACAAGCTAATCATTCTCTTGCTACTGAACAAATTGAAGGAAAAAACAAGATAAAGAAAGACTAACAATTTTTATTTGTTGCAATTGTTATCTGCAAAGCCACGTTTTCAAGAATGTGAACATGAATAGATGGAATTGTCATTATCTTGCTAACAAATGAGATTTGGTGACATATATGATTTTTGAAGAATATGTTGGTTTGATCAGATCATGCATGGTATAAGAGTTTTGTTATTGGTAGATAATTGTCCAGCACATGCGCGTAATATTGAAGGATTATGTAATGTTGAACTATTCTTCTTACCACCCAACATGACATCAAAAAGTTAACCTTGTGATACTAGAATAATAAGAGCTTTTAAGATGCACTACCAAAGGAGATTTTACCATGAGATTTTAGAAGGTTACGAGTTGGGACACCCGAATCCAAGTGAGATCAATGTTTTGAATGCTATCAATTTTGTAGTATCGGCTTGGACAATAAATGTTTGTCAAGAGACACTAGCAAATTGTTTTCGACATTGCAAAATTCGTTTAAGAAAAGTTTTATCAGGAATTTCAGAAGATGGATCAGCTTGTGATAATGTTCTTGATGAACTGGAAGGTTTGATTAATAATCTTGGTTATCAAAATAAAATGGATCTCAATAGTTTACTTGACTATCTGGGTGAAAATGATACATGTTCAGAAATTCAGACTTTAGAAAAAATTATGGCTTCTATAATTAATGATGATGAAGTTTTGGAACGAGTTACATGTCATGAAGTAATCATCGCGTCTCGAACTCTACAAAATTTTTGGATATAGATCTAAAAGACAAAATCAGAAGTTTTAGAAGTAATAAGGAAAATTAGATATGAGCTCCAACGAGATTCCAACTTAAAAAAAAAAAGACAAACAACAAGAATTGCATAATATTTACAATTATTAATTTATGATATTATTGGAACTAAATTTTTACATATGAGTTTTAAAATAATTATTATCTTATTAATTTATTAAATTTGATCAAATTTTATATTGCCCTACTTGGGACCAAGAAATTTACTAATTTATAGAGGTTGTTAATTTATGTAAGTTCTATTGTATATAAGTAGTAGATAATATTTGTATTAGCAAAGTAACATATGTTAGTAGCTATATAATAAACGTGCTAACATGTAATCTATATAAGCTAGCGACGAGCAATAAATGTGTATCCAAATATAATATGAATTTCCGTTAGCAGATAATAAATATATTAACGAGTATGATATATATAAATTAGCAAATAACAAATGTATTAACTGAAAAATTGGTAAAAACCCTAAACTTTATAAAAACCATGAATAAAACCCTTAACATTTTTCTGTTGATTTAAAATCTTGAACTTTA
>JAKUCM010002968.1:0-21168 GCA_023374145.1 Lepidium sativum
AGGAAGAGGACTTGGTATTTTTTTTTATATACTCAATTTACTCTTAATTCTACCTTTTCCTTTTTGTATTGGAAAAGAAAAAATACGTTTGTGTTTTTTTTATGATTGTCCATATTTATATTCATGTTTGCGTAGAAAGATTTTCAATTTAAAGGTTATTGTAATTGAATCCTAGAAGATATTGTAATTGAAGGTGATTGATCCTTATAGTGGAGAATTAGGTTTGGTTTCATTCAATTTATGTATTTCCTTCTTATTTTTCAATAACCTTGTTGTTTTTGGTTAATGTGAGAGAAAACAATCTCTATAATATTGTATGAACGATTCGAATTATGTTTCGATGTGTAATTTTTTTCCAGATTTGCAGAAAGTCTGCCAAAATCTGATAGATTTCGAGAAAATCTGCCAAAATCTGGTAGATTTTCCGGAAATTTGCTAAAATTTTACAGATTTGCCGGAAATTTGCCAAACTAAAGGATTTCAATTTCGTAACCATATAACAAATATTTTGGTTATGTTGTTACCTAAAAATCCGTTGGCGATGAATCCTAATTGATATAACTAAATTTTTTTGTTTCTTTCACCATGATTAAGAAATTGTTGACAAGACATAATTTTTTATCAATATCTAAACTTTTAGAAAATAAAAATTATTCATTTTAGATACTTAGAATATTATCTATAGGTTGTTAAGATGGTTCATATCTTTTCAAGAGTATCTATTTTCTTATTTAAAAATTTTAAATTTATAGTTTTTCTATTTTTATTAGATAAAAAGTATTTTGGTAATTAAAACTAGCAAAGACAAAAGTAGATCATATAAATAATTTTTTAAAATGTGAGAAATTTAAGTAATTTATAAAACAAAGTGGGTTATTTAAGTAAATCTTCCAATTTTATATGCCATAACTATACAACCTCTAAAAAAAACATAAATTAATAACAAGAATTCATAGCTAAAATGAAAATTTTGACCTAAAAATAAAGGGGTTGTTTCAAAAATGATCCAATTTGTGGAGTCAAATGCAAATTTGACCACTGTTTTTTCTATTTTATCCTTGAACCACTACATATTTACAATCATGTCATTTTGTTATTTTTTTAAATAACCAACACAATTTAAAAAGACATAAATATTTTGTTAGCATCGTTTATTTACATAAATGCCATCATCTTCCATATTTTCACCCACCATTAACAACCGAAGCTCTAAATGCTTACTTGCCAACCAAATTCGGATTCCATAATTCTCAATTAACCCACAAAACTTCCTATAATCCCACTCTCTCATCAATTTCATACAAATAACTCTCTCATTTGCATTTGAAATTTTTAAAAATTCTTAAATCTTCTTGTTTTTGATTTTTTTAAATGACAAAGGATTGAACTTCTTTGGTATTAACTTGACTCAAATTTATGGGTAATAATTGAAGGTAAACACAAGCTCAATCGAACTCATGACTACATTTTTGTTTTTTTTTTGCAGAGAGTAAACTTCATTTGAAGTCTACTTTACATGTAGACTTAAAATGAAGTCTACAAGTCAAAAAATGAGTTAGTTTTGCATTTGACCAATATGTTGTATACCTAAAATAAAGTTTATAGATTTCTCTTTGTAGAATTTTTTTTGATGTACACTTAATTTTAAGCGTACACAAAAAAGGCTATTTTTGCAATGGAGCAAAATGTTGATTATCCTCGGTAGACTTAATTTTGAAGTCTACACGATAAGTCTACCGATAATTATAAAAGTAGACTTACCATGACACCCACTGAGGTTAGTTTTGCAATTGACTAACTTTGATTTTTTCGTACGAAATCTACATGACAAATCTACTGTTGGGAATGTCCTACAATCATTTGTACTTACTTGTGTGGTCGGTTCTAACATCGAGATTAGAAAAAGTTATATGGTACTAGGGGTTGTAATGGCTTGGTAGAGTCCACTTATAATCTGTGAGTTGAGATACTCACTGCTAGTATAATATAATCATATTGGATCACACACCTAAGCAAATGGAGACAATTCAATAGGGAATAATCATTATAGGAATGATTCATGACTTGAGGATAATAATAATACATGGTTTCGGATCAGAACATGTGTTTTGGGCCAGACCTAAATTATCCTAATTCAACTAGGAATTAATTAGGTGTTTTGGGCTGGGCCTAAATTAATACTAGTTCAACTAGGAATTAATTAAGTTAACTTAAACTCCCTATATATATATATTGATATAGGGCACAAGTTTGAGGTGAAGAAAAACCCTAGTCGCTCATTGCACAAGTCGAAACCCTAAGAGAATTGCACACAAATTTCTAGCAGACTTCTCTCTTACTTGCGTGCGTGTGGACTATCAATAGAGGTGGTACACTTGCTGATCTTATACCTGATCTTATCTCCGCTGTACTAACTAAACTTCAGGTACAATCGAGTCCTCTATTTATCATATTTAATTAAGTTAATACAAGACCTAGGGCTTAGGGTTTTGCTAGATTAGTCAATTGATAATTGTCGAATTTGTTTAAAAGCCTAATAGTGGTATCAGAGCTAGGTTGTAATCTTATTGAAATCAGATGTTTTCATGCTTGATTGATTGATTGAAAATTTGTTTTAATTGAATTAGAATCACATGATTAGGGTTTTGATGAAATCGAAAATTAGAGCTGTTTCGTTTTGTCAAAGGCTTTGCGAGCATGGCGCAGCCTATGACCCAACTTACTGGAAAGGATGTTCCTTTCAATTGGACTAAGGAATGTGAAGGGAGTTTCTCAAGGCTTAAGGACATGCTAACGAGTACTCCAGTTCTGGCCTTGCCGGGAACGAAGTGAGCCTTATGTGGTGTATACGGATGCATCACGAATGGGTTTGGGTTACGTACTGATGCAGCATGGGAAGGTGATTGCTTATGCATCACGACAGTTAAGGAAGCATGAAGTGAATTACCCCACTCATGACTTGGAGCTGGTTGCAGTGGTTTTCGCCTTGAAGATATGGCGATCCTACTTTTATGGTGGGAAGGTCCAAGTATTCATGGATCATAAGAGTTTGAAGTACATCTTCACTCAACCGGACCTGAACCTAAGGCAAAGACGATGGATGGAACTGATCGCGGACTATGACCTGGACATAGAATACCATCCGGGTAAGGAAAACTTAGTTGCTGATGCACTAAGTAGGAAAAGGGTCGACGTGGACTCGGAAAAAGAGATGGAAGGGCTGATTAGCATGGTCGGGACGTTGAGCCTAGCAGCCTTAACGGTTGAAGAGGAACCTTTGGGCCTAGGTGCAGCGGACCAAGCAGATTTGCTAAGTCGGGTACGGATTGCCCAGGAAAAGGATGAAAATCTGAACAAGGTAGCAAAGAACGATAATACTGAGTACCAGATTTCGAATAATGGGACGATTCTGGTTCATGGCCGAGTGTGTGTTCCAAACGACCAAGGATTGCGGGAAGAAATCCTTAAGGAGGCACATCAGTCTAAGTTGGCTATCCATCCTGGATCAACCAAGATGTACCGAGATCTAAAAAGGTACTATCATTGGACAGGAATGAAGCGGGACGTGGCTAAGTGGGTTTCAGAATGCCCTACTTGCCAATTGGTGAAGGCAGAACACCAAGTTCCTACTGGGTTGTTGCAAAGCCTACCGATCCCGGAATGGAAAAGGGACATGATCACAATGGACTTTATAACGGGACTGCCCATTTGTGATAAAAGGGATGCGATATGGGTCATAGTGGATTGACTAACCAAGTCGGCTCACTTCATTGCGGTCAATAGGACGGATCGAGCTGAAAAGCTGGCCGAAATCTATGTAAGGGAGATTGTTCGGTTGCATGGTGCACCGGCAAGCATAGTGTCGGATCGGGATGCCAAGTTTTGTTCAGCGTTTTGGAAAGCGCTTCAGGCTAGGTTGGGGACTAAGGTCCATACGAGTACGGCTTACCATCCGCAGACAGATGGTCAGTCAGAGTGTACCATCCAAACACTTGAGGACTTGTTGCGGGCAAGTGTGTTGGATTGGGGAGGTAAGTGGGATGAGCACTTACATTTGGCCGAATTCGCGTATAACAACAATTATCACGCAAGTATTGGGATGTCTCTGTATGAGGCACTGTACGGACGACCATGTCGAACCCTTTTGTGTTGGACTCAAGTGGGGGAGCGAAGCATTTATGGGCGAGATTTCATAGAGGATACAACAGAAAAGTTGAGAATGGTCAAGCTCAACATGAAACAAGCTCAGGATACGTTATTTCTTCCAAGATTTTTCCTTGTCAGTTATTCCACGATCGATTAACCATACAGTGGATTCTCTAGCGCGTCAGGCCAGGGAGTTCATTTACGATCGATGAAGCTTTCATTATCTACGCTTATATTTTTAATATGTTATCTGCCGTTGTAAACAAAAAAAAATTCATTTTATATTTTAATTTTTGGGAAAATTCTTTTTGTGATATTAAATTGCAACATCATTATCAACGATGAACCGTATAAATGTCCACTATAAGTAGAATTATATGTTATGTTTATAGTAGACCATATAGATGTCCATCGTAAACAACAGATGTATGCACTTCAATACTACAAAAAAGGATCTCCCCAAAATTGAAACATGAAACATAGCATTTTGTGTAAGATTAAAAAGATGGCATTTCAGATAATTAAAAACATAAAATTAACATTTTATACAAATTATTCTTTTTCAATTGGTCATTCAAAAATAATCCTATACATTTTTTTGCATATTAGTAAAAACATTTTCGAATTAGAAGCTAAGGTTTCTTATTTATGTGATACTCCTATGAATACATTCCAGAATGGATTACCATAAAGCTACTCTTTAAACAACATATATAAACAAAAGTCTTTTAGTGATTTATCTATGAATAGATTATATAATTTTTTGCTAAATTTTTGTTAGTAGAATATTTATATTATGTTCTAGATAAATATTTATTTTATCACTCTAATTATATTTTTTGTTAATAAATAATCATTAAATCGACATAGTCTAATTTATAGTTTTAAATCTTCAACTAGAACATGATAGGATTCAAATTTATTATATGATGCTTAATTAAATCAGGGGCAAATCAAATAAGTTATCATGTTCTTGGTTCTAATTGATTTAGTTAAGAAAAGATAAAAAAATTGAAATTATTTTTAGAAAGTCTACTAAAAATAATCAAAATGTTACTTAATATAAAACGAACTTTTAGAAAATAGTTGTAAAAGTAATGAATTTTAACTCCATTTAAAATGGTTGCAAGATCGGGAGTAAACTTTATAAAATGAAAATCGTCCAATTAAAAAGTTGGTGTACATCCAATGGTAATGGGCATGGCCACGAAAGAAGTGGCCCATGAGGCTATAATTAATACAGTTTCCAAATTAAGAACATGTTGTTGGGACCCTCTCGGAAATCTATGTATTATTATATGTTCGTTTTCATTTTCTCGATGTTATTCTTGTGTTATAGACATGAAATTTCATGTGGTTTCAATACATTTTAGGGTAAGACTTTGATAGATAAGTAGCACTCACACGAGACTTTGATAGATAAGTAGCACTCACATGAGATCTTATGACAAAAGTTTTTGTTCATTTGTTGGTTTCTGGTTATTGCGATCACGATGCGACTAGAGACCAGCGACCGCGACCAAAAAAATATTTTTTAATTTGTTTAACAGTCGTTGCGACTAGTTGCCAAGGTAAATTAGTAATTTTAAATTTTAGTCGCCGCAGATCGCTAAATAAAACAGTGATCGTTGGTCACTGACGAGTAATCACTGTGTTCATTCGCTGAACCCAGCAACCACGAAACAAACATGTTTTTGTCGCGGTCATTAGCGACCAGCAAACGAACAAAGCCAAAGAAACTCAATGTCAGGTGATTTATTTTTTCATTTTAAATGCTTAGATTAAACATTTGATGTATGTTTTATAATATATCATATATTAAATTTTAAGAAAACTGTCTGGGTTTTTTTTGGGTGAAAAATGATTGTCAGAGTGATTTTGAAACAAGTTGAATTAGTTTTCAAAGTGCTCAAATCAAGGAAACATTGCAAAAATATATCCAACTTTCATATTTCAAAAGTGAAATTATAACTAAAAGTTTTTGAGAAAACGTATATCCAATTAATAATTAAGAGCACATGAATTACTTTCAGGGGATATTTTCCATATCTGTTTTTGTTTTTACTTCAAATTCAGAGTTTTGTTGTTACATAGATGATTTATAGAAGAAGAAGAAAAAAAACAAACATAGTTTCAGGTTTATGTGTGGAATAAATTCATTAACAAATAATTATGTCACAACTACACTCCAAATTGAAAGCATTCATGTGGACCATAAACTGCATGATTGATTATTATGAGAGTACATCATTTGTCTTCGCAACAGGTTGCAACGAGTTGATAAAGATGGTCCCATTTATTAACTTTAAATATTCTTACATTAAAGGATAATATAGGTTCGAGGTAAAATCATAAATTTTACAACAAATTTAATTTACAACAGAAATCATTGAGGTTAATATCATGGATCTTACAACAATTTGTATACTACAGTAAAAATGCAGTTTTTCGTCCACACGAATACCTTATAGTTTCTTCAATGTAGAACAAAAAATAGAAATTTGAAAGTTTTTTTGGAGAAAACCAAACTAAACCGGGAAGGAATACAAAAGAATGTTAAAGAATCACAAATGAGAACCGGATGAGCCGTCATGGCTGCTCATGTCCCAATTATGTTTCTTCTTGTGCTCGAAATTCTGAAAGCATGTCAATGGCCTCATCTGAGAGAAAAGTGGAAGAAGAATCAGATCAGAGAGACACACATACAAAACCCATAAGCCAAAAATAAACATTTTGAAAGGAGAGAACAGACCCTCCATTGTCGCTTGTGACCCATGTGGTGAAGAATGGACTCGAGACGCTTGATGATCTCTCTGAAAGTTGGTCGCTTTGCAGGCTTCTCATGCCAGCATTCTTCTATCAACCTATGGTATTCAAAAGTAGGATCAAGCCCAATTACTTAATGACATGAAACAAATCAATCAATGATGCAAAACTGTTCATAAGTATTTAGTTTCTTGGTGAAAGAGAAAAGAAAGACTCACGTTTTAAGACCATGTGGGTAATGCTTTAATGGAGCTTTAAAGACTGGCCTCTGTTTGCTAGCATACGCATCAGAAGCTGCACTGTCTTCCTTTTCATCAAAAGGTATTCGACCTTCGATCATCTGAAAAATCCCAGGAATCAACGACAGGAACAGAAAAAAAACAAAAAAGATAGATAAAAAACAATGAGAGTGTTCAAAATAAAAACAATGAGAAAGTCGTAATTTTTCTTACCTCTTGAACAATCAATGCAAATGAGAAAACATCAGCTTTTGTATCATATTCTTCGCTAGTGAAAACCTCAGGAGCAATATATCGACCTATAATGTGGATAATACCGATAAAATTTCATCAGAAAGTATCTAGTAAATAAGAAGTTTGAGCAAGCAGAGCTTATATTACAGTAATAAAAAGGGTGCAAAAAAACACTTACAAGACATGTCTTGACATGTGAAAGGCGTGTTCTCTTTAACAGTAACAAGCTTGCTTACTCCAAAGTCTGCAACCTTCAGATGTCCTGTATCATCCCGCAATATGTTTCTGCAAATATAATTTTAACCGATGTCAAGAGAAAAAAAAACAAGAGCTTTGTTGACTGTAACTGCACATACAAGTGACAAAAAAACTGCTGATATGGACAGCGTGAACTCACGAAGGTTCAAGATCACGATGGATTATAGGATCTCCTTTGATCTCATGAAGATAGCTCATTCCCCTAAAATAAATCAAACAGGTAAGAGTTACATGAGTATCTACTAGAACATTCATAAACTATGGAGTAGATGCATATATAGCTTTGCATTGCATACCTTGCAATATCAAGGGCATATCTAACAGCAGTAGCTGGTTTTAGTTGTCCTTTCCTTTTGAGCAACTCACGCAAATCCCCCTACAGGAGTATATATCAAATGAGATCTTGGTTTCATGAAACTAAAGAAGAAAAGATTTCAAACTTATTGGAGAAGATCATACCCTAGGCAAATATTCAGTTACAATCATCATTGGATTACTTTGGGTTACAGCACCAAGAAACTGCACAATGTTTGGATGCCTAAGCCTTTGGAGCAATGCAAGCTCATCGTGGAATTTCCTCCTGCGTATACATACACAACAAGATTCCGGTTAGAAGTTTGAATCTAAAATCTAATTACCCTATATAAGATTATAACTTACACTTGATCCTCGTCGCTCAAAACTTTATCATCGAGCTTTTTCACCGCAACTTGAATGCCACGCCACATTGCCACACAGTAAGTTCCCTGAGACAAGAATCTTCACACTATTAGACAAAAAGACTCAAACTAAAAGATCCATTAGAAAACCAGGACATGTAGTTACCTTTGATATGTCTTTGCTTTGAGTAAAATCAAGCTCATTAGGATTGATTTCATATTCAGGGACTTCACGAGCAGTATTCACGTGCATTGGAGCCATCTGAAACAAGCAAATATGTCAGCTCCAATGAGGAAAACCCCATCTTCCAATGGCTAACAGCGAGAGTTACAATCATATACCAAAGCAAATTTATATCCAGCTAGATTCTTACCGGATGTTTAGCTCCATGTCTCTCAAGCATCTTGATTACGTCAATGTTCTTGTAAAATATTGCATCCGCAAGAGGCTGTTTTCTAAAATGTATTAGATATATCCTTACAAAACATCATCATAATCTATCTACTAAAATCTAGAAATGTGTGGGGTTTTTTCTGCTTACAGTGCTTCCCCATCGATCTTTAGGATCAACTTCGACTTTCCGATCAAGAAGAAGCTCAACAACATCTTTCAAGCCCTGACAAGCCGCCACGTGGAGAGCAGTACGATTATCAATATCTCTGTAATTAGCATCAACCCCTGAATCAAGAAGCTCCTTAATCCCTTCAATGTCACCTTCATTACACAAATACATAAGTTTCACACCATCGTCGATCTGATCTCCATCCTCTAAAACCTCTTCTTCAGAGTGAAATGACGCGTCCGGGATCTTCTCCGGCGCCAACGACGATTGCCGACCAATCGTAAACCGTGGCACTTGGTAATCCTCTTCCATTCCCAAAAAAAACTGATTCGATTCTAAAACCCTGACTGTACCCAAAAAATTTCGAATTTGGTCAACGCAAAAATGAAAGCTTTCAAACGGAAGTCTCCAACCCTTTTGAAAAAATTCAACGTAGATCAAAGCCTAAAACCCTGATTGAACCCAATTTACAAAATCTGAGAAGAAATTGAACAAAGAAATCGCAAAAGAACACTACTTTCCAGCGAAAATAAAAATTCAGAGGAATTCTACTGAGAACAAAAGACCCAGTGGCTAGATTTATAGATGGGCATTGACGTAGTGAAGAAGAGAAAGCTGGTCGGTTTAGAGAGACAGTCTTCGGAAAATAAAAAGATCAGCTTTTGTTGAGCGCGTGAATAACACGTTATAGCTCGTGAGAATGAAAGTTCATCGGAAGGAGGCGCCACGGTAAGACGAAAGAGCAAAAACAGATCTGAACCGTTGAATAAAACAACGTCAGGTGATTATTAACGGTGTAGATCAATAATCACGTGCCGAATCCGATTCTCTAAACGACGGCGTTTTCAGTTGCGCCGACGCATTTTTGTGTAATCAGTTGCTCCTGAATTAAAAGTCAGAATTTGAGGACAAAAACTTTCAAAACGATAAGAGATACATGAGTTCTATTTTCCTTTTGATTTCCTAAAACGATTACAGTATTTTCCTACTTGTTAAATTACGAAACGATTACTCACATGCAATTTTAGTTGTTTTTTTATTATAGCCACTTTATTTGTCCAACATTGGATAAGAATTCATGCTAAGTATAGCCAATTTATTGTTGTACATTGAATAAGTGAAGATGGACATCTCCATCCTCATCCTTTTGTAATTAGTCAAAATTCAATTTAGATCAAAAACAAAAAACTCGTTCGATTATCGTCACTGCATGTCAATTTGTATATTATATCATCTTTTTAATATTATATATTTGTTTGTCAACCTTTAAGTTCAATAACTAGTTCTTATTTATATAAAACTAATTCTGAACTTTTGGTAGGTTTTTTAATTTATATGCAATATGTAAGGTCAATGTTTTGACATTCGTATCCAGAGTTATGGCATATAGATAATCAATACGTTGTCTCAAATGTCAAGTTGTTGTGCATAATCATATATAGCTCATATATTCCTTCCTGCTAATACATTTTAATAATTCTTCCTCTAGATGTACAATCAAAACTTTTATTTGGTATTTTTAGTACCATTATCAACGATTTCCCAAATTGGTTCCCAAGTATGCATGAAACGTTATTATAATTATAATCTCACTAATTAAAACTATAGAAAATTTATAAATTTTCAAATTTGGTATGTACGTATGTAATAGGAACAAGTCTTTAAAGAGAATGCCACAAAGTCTTACCAACTATATACCAAATTATGATGAAAACATGACATACCTATCTTTTTTTTAATCAATGACTTGTTGTCTATATTATAGCTATGTATTTCTTTCTCTTAAAATCTTATTGATAACTATTGTCTTTTTATACGTTTTAAAGTTATTTAATAACAATTGTCAACTACCTTCCAAACTATATTATATTATTATCTTTAATCATCTTTGTTATGCTAATAAGAATTCAACAATATAAAATTTATATCCTTGAATAATTCCCTTCTTCAAAGACCAAACCACCTAACTAGAAACAAAAGGAATAGCAAATGACATCTACTCTAGTGGCAGATGGTAAGTCCACTTAAGGCAGCGCATTTGCATAACCTGAGATCGAGTCTTCATGCCTATATTATGTAGAAATTTGGCTATTGGGCCGGCCAGTTGTGACCCAACATAATTTACCGTTGACAAAAAAAAATAAAAGGAATATTCCCACTAGATGCATATTTATGCTCATATGAACATTAAAAAATTAAATATCATTCTTTTTGTTCAACTTGTCCAAATCACAACTATCCTTTCCTCTTGCGATCGTTTGAATAATTCTTGTCCTTAAATCTAATTTTTGAAACTTTTCTAAGTTATTTAGAAATAAATGTCAACTAGATTCCAAATTTTATTATATTATTATCTTTAAATATTCTTATCATCTAGTTGATAAGAATTCAATCATATAAATATTAAAATCCTTGACTAATCCCCCCGTCATGCACCAAACTACTTAACTAGAAACAAAAGGTTAATTTTCCCACAAGATTCATGGTTATAGTCATATGTATTAACATAGATTATTAAGTATCATATTGTCGTAAGACCTTTCAAAAACCAGAAACATACATTTAGATAAAACTTATTACAAACCAAGGAACAAATGAGACCACCACAACGAAGACTATAACCGATATAAACCCAATTGGGGGATTACAAGAAGCATAATACAAAACTCAACAGACTAGGGCTATATAGAAGATATACACAAAACCATAATAGTTTCTTTTTGCTATATCTCATTTTAAGAAGTTAGATTATGTTCTTCGATTTTCACCCACGATCCAACATTAGCATCGGTGATCTATAACGCAACTCGATTTATCTGAAATTTTAGTCCATCAAGACTCGAATCAAGCTCGTAAGCTTTCCCTACAGCTTTCTTCTTCTCTTCCTCCGTTAAATCTCCGTATAGTATGCTCATATGTGGTACGTAAACTGCAACACCACAATATTTCACACTCGTAAACGCAGTAGGAATGACATTTCATGGGAATAATATGATTCGTTAACGAGATTCTCAATTTTAACAGTGAACATAGTTTCCAATAAAGTTTAAAATCCGATCGATTAGAGATTAGAGCATACATTTTCCGGTGAAGGGTTTAAACTGGGCCATAAAATGTCCCGCAGCATTCATTACCTGTAAACATTACACATTTAATACCTTCAAAACTTAAATAAAACCATTGTAACTTTCTAACTATCTAACAAGGACACATATATATATTTTTGTCTGAAATCAGTTCAATATATTCATATTGAAGATTCCTAATAATTCTAACTATTAATTAAATTCGATAAATTGCTACCAAATACTTGAGTAAACTAATCATCAGTAGCTGAATAATATTCGTACAACGACTTTACCTCTCTAGTGTGCCGTAGAGACACGTAGACACACTGAAAGTAAGAAGTTCCGGCGGAGACTTGGTCAACGGTGGCCGGATACGCCTTAAAACCTTCACAAGCAGCCTTAAACATCCGTTTAGCCTCGGCGGCCGTAAGTTTGAAAGGTCCGACGAGGGTTAAGTGAGGGTCAAAAGGTGGACCACCGAACTCTGACCTTAGCCCTTCCATTAACCTCCTAAGTCGATCTTCCACGTCTTCTTCTGGTACCGCCCAAACCGCATACATGTCCTTAGCTTCGTCATCATCGTCTTGCGTTTGTGGCGGTTGCAATGGCGTTGCGGTTTCTTCTGTCATTTTCCTTTCTTTCCACAAGACTCTTCTCAATGTTGGGACTTATATATGACTTGGCTGCCACGATTAAGGGTGATCAATAAATAAAATAAATCACAATCCAAATTAAACTTAACCGAAATTTGTTAATGAACTGGTTCTTTTAAAACCCAAAAAGTATAATAGTACCCAATTTTAGCATAATTGTAACTGAACTAAACAATACTATTATTTAAATACATATCTATTGATTTGTTTTTCGTCCATTCAGATACCCAGTTTTATATTTGTGACTTGTGAGATGCATTATATCACTATAAGTGGTTTCGGTGACTTAATTAATTTAGATCTGAAATATTTTTTTTATTATTTTTAGTTCTTTCAAAATTATTTCTGATTTGTGTCTAGTAGCTCACGCATCTTATATGAATTCTAGTCTCTAGAGATATTTATGTATTATGTCGGTTTTACTGTCTTACATTGTAAAATTAGAACAATATCTTCTATCCCTATGATTCCAGTGAAATAAAAATTGATATGTTCTAAGAGTTAAGTTATGGATAACCATTAAAACCCCTTTATTTATTTTAAAAGACTAATGACATAACAATAGATAATACAAATCACAGATCAAGTTACACTAGTTTATTGCGGTCTAGAATAGCAATGGAAATAAACTTTGATTTATAAAGAGTCATGGCCTTGTTGATCAACAGTAAACTATATAATTAGTATTCATAGCCGTAACCAGCTCCTCCTAATTAAATTGACTTTTGGATAACAAAATGTCTTTTGGACATATTATTATCAACCGAAGCTTTGGTCTTCGACGAGATGCTATATAGACTTATGAGAAATTCAGTTGTAAAGACTTCTTAAGTTTTAGTTTAAACGCATAAAAATTGGGTTGTGATCTGTTTCTTCGCAAAAGATGTAATCGGCATGTGAAATTGTGAAAAAAGTTTGGAAATTGGAATAGTATTGTAAAGATGATCCGATCTTAAAGACAAGCTTATTGAACCCATTTATTACAAACACAGAACCAAACCTGTTATGTTTGTTAAGGATTGAGATTGAAAACAGCCACTTGCTCCCATGACTTTAGAGTCTTGTCTTCAGTATCGGTTTTGCATAGAACAAGTCGGTTTAACCGGAAACTCAAGCCATCGAGGCTGCTATCGAGTGTGTAAGCTTTCTCCTGCGCTTTCTTCTTTTCTTCCTCTGTTAACTCCGCGTAAAGCAGACTCAAATGTGGCATGTAAGCTGTGATAGTTCATAGACAAGAAAGAATATGAAAAAGCATGAATCCAGAATGAGAGATTATCCTCCAGATTACCATCAAAGCTTCCCAAATCATTACATCAGTTGACATATTACAGGAACCAGACTTGAGTAAAAGAGGTTGCTTACATGTGGTGGGGCAATTGAAATGGTTCTTACAGTGTTCACCAGCTTTCATTACCTGTAATATAAACACAACAAACATCACATATCATTATACTATGAACATCAATCAAATTCCCTAATTTATATCCCAACTAGGGTGGTCTTGTGGTAGTTGGACCACCGGAGTTTCCACATGGGCTCTCCGGTCACTCGGGCACGTCCGAGCCTAAGGCCCAAACCTCCGGATTATCAAAAAAACCAAGTCCATGATTTCCTTAAATGATGTAATCGAGAGTTTCAATCAGGTCCCAGTATGTTAGTTAGACTTTTAATTAACAATTCTCTGCAAGGAAAAGCCTAGCTAACCTCAGGGGTGGATTGGAGAAGCAAGAAAAGGCATTGATAGAAGAAAGTTCCGGTGGAGACGTGATCAACGGTGGCGGAGTAAGAGTTGAAACCGTCGCATGCTGCTTGGAACATCTTCTTAGCTTCGTCTGCCGTCAGATCAGGAGCTACGGCGACGGTAACGTGAGGAATGAAGCTTGGGCCAGTGAATTCAGATCTCAGAGCTTCCATTAGCTTTCTGAATCGGGGCTCCGATTCCTGATCCGGCAATGCCCACACCGAATACACATCCTTCTTCACTTCCTCCATCAATCGATTGACCAGAAATCTCCAGACACAAACGCTATTTGGATCCCCCAAAAAGAGACGCTAAATAACAGTTTATTGCGGTCTATAAGTCACGCGACTTGTATAAATCTGGAGTGTGTACAGCAACAGCGTTATACTGTTTAATTAATCATTTGTGGAGACTCATGGCCTTGTTGCTCAATAGTAAACTATATAATCAATATCCGTTACCAGTTCCATCTAAATTGACTTTTTTGGATCCACGTTGAAGGAAACATCTTTTGGGTTTATGGAACCATGAATTCTAAATTATTTTGAATGTTTTTGATTTGATGAAGTTTCAAATGAAATTGATGTTGAGCACGATCATAGGCGAGTATCACGAGACTATTACGTGAAAGCTAATGTCTGTATAATGAGTACATCATCTGGTTTTCAATCTCTCTATGTTTTCCTTTAGTTTTCTAAGAGCTTCATCTCCGTAGTTGTGTGCAAAGCTTGAGAGATTAGAGTTAACTCTTGGACAAATTATTAAGATAAGACTCGGTTTAGTTGTCAAAACAGGATTGTTTCATGTGTTAACTGGAAGATTGATTATACCGGTTATGTTGCTTGTTATTCTTCTTATACATATATATACTCTGTACCAATTCTTTAACTTTTACGAAGAAAATAAGATTTGTTTTGCTTCTACTCGAGTTCGTCTTCGTCTAATATGGTATCAGAGCCGTTGAAGACCACTTCAACGACCTCGATCTCCTCTTCTTCTTCATTCTCTTGATCAGACTTCTTCTTCTTCCGGTCATCTTCATTCTCTTTCTTTCTTCTTCTCGGTTGTTCCGCATAATCTCTAATCTTCTTTCTCAAATACTCTGTTGATTTTTTGCTTTAAGTCGCAAATCATGCTTCATGTTAAGAGAAAGAGTAAACGCATGGTAGCTGGTCAAAGATTTGTAACAAGAAAGCAAACTCAATCATCAATTTTGGGGAATCCGGAGCTGAATCGAGCTCCAACAATCAACGATTCGCCTATTGAGCATAACGCCTCCGTGAACGATCCAACTCCGAATTAAAACTCTTCTTCGATTTTGACTCCTGATGAAGCGCTCACGACTTCGGCAACTCCGAACAAGTTCAAGTTCGACGACATCCAGTATTCTCCCTACTTCTTGACGAGTGCCGACAATCCAGGTTCTTCTATAATCTCTGAGATTCTCGACAGAACAAATTATAGCACTTGGAATATCGCGATTTCAATCGCCTTAGAAGCTAAGAATAAGCTGGAATTTGTAGATGGTTCGTTACTTAGGCTTGACGAGAATCATTCTCATTATAAAATCTGGTCGAGATGTAATAGCATGGTCAAATCTTGGATCTTGAACTCTGTCTCTAGAGAAATCTATAGTAGTATTTTTAGGCTTCGAGATTCAGCCGATATCTGGAAGGATTTGATGTCCAGGTTTCATGTCACCAACCTTCCTAGATCATATCAACTGTCTCAGCAAATCTGGTCTCTTCAACAAGGAGGAATGGATCTCTCTACTTACTTTACTAAACTGAAGACGTTCTGGGACGACCTTGATAGCACAGATTGTTTAAAGACTTGCAACAACTGCGAGTGTTGCAAGACTATTCAAGCCAAACAAGAACGTTCAAAGGTCATTAAATTTCTTGCAGGGCTCAACGATTCGTACTCCAACATAAGAAGCCAAATCATCATGAAGAAGACAATTCCAGTCATAACTGAAGTCTACAATCTTCTTGATCAAGACCACAACCAAAGAAATATTCAGCATGTACATAATGCTTCAGTATTCAACGTTTCTGAGATCCTGCCATCTTCTGCTGCCAATGTGAATGTCTCCTATGTGAACCAGAAGTCGTCCCAAAGACCAACATGTTCTCACTGTGGCTACATAGGTCACACAGTGGACAAATGTTACAAGTTGCACGGGTATCCTCATGGTTTTAAGCACAAGACCAAAGGAACAACCACAAAAACAACATTTGCACAAGCAAGCCTCTCGGGACAGAATAAGGTGGATTCTTCTATGGCAGGCTCATTACAGAATTTATGCAAAGAGCAAATAGCAGGAGTTATTTCCTATTTCAACTCTCACATATCCGACCCTGCGACTCTCAATTTGGCCTCCACTTCAGGAGGTACAATTACGACCAATGGTATGACTCTTAACTCTAATACTCTTCACCTCGTTGGGATGTTACATTCTACAAAGACTAGTTTATCTACTCGTTCTTGGATTGTTGAAAGTGGTGCAAGTCATCATGTGGCTTATGATAAGAATCTATTTACTAACATGAATGCATCTGTAGATAAACATGTAACTCTACCAACAGGTGTTGATATTGAAATTGCGGGTATAAGTGATATATGTATCAGTGACATTCTTCTTCTTTGAAACGTTCTTTTTATACTAGAATTCCACCTGAATCTCATGAGTGTTAGTCAGCTTACTCATGACTTAAAATGTAGATTCACATTTGACAATTCTGCTTTCTTGATTCAGGATCCTCTTCAGGGGCAGACAATTGGACATGCTAAGAGGACTTGCAATCTATACATTTTGGACAGCAACTTGGCACACGGCAAACCAGATTCTAATTCTCTCTCTCTTAACATTGTTGCTGATTTTTGTCTTTGGCACAATAGACTAGGACATCCCTCTCTGTCTAAAACTGAATCCATTTCGAAAACACTTGGTTTCAAACAGAAAATTGATTCTGATTTTCATTGGTCAATCTGTCCTATAGCTAAACTGAAACATTTACCATATGTCTCTCATAATAATGTTTGTTTTTCTCCTTTTTGATCTCTTACACGTTGATACTTGGGGCCCTTTTTCAGAAAAAACAAACGAGAGGTATCGGTTTTTCTTGAAAATTGTAGATGATCATACCCGCATGACATGGGCTTACCTCATGACAACAAAGAGGGACGTACTAAAGATATTCCTTGACTTCCTCACAATGGTAGAAACTTAATACAATGCTAAAGTCAAGGGAGTTCGTTCCGACAACGCACCAGAGTTGAAATTTGTTGATCTGTTCCAGTCCAAGGGAATCTTACACTACTACTCATGTCCAGAAACTCCCCAGCAGAACTCTGTGGTGGAACGCAAGCACCAACACATACTCAACGTGGCGAGATCGTTAATGTTCCAAGCAAATATCCCCCTATCCTACTGGGGGAGACTGCATTCTCACAATAGTGTTTTTGATAAATAGGATTCCTTCTACTTTGCTTCAAAACATTTCTCCTTTTGAGTTGGTGATTGGAAATAAACCATCTTATAATCTCTATCGTGTTTTTGGGGTGTCTGTGTTACAGCTATACTTCACTGAAGCACATGACGAAATTCCACCTAGATCAAGGCGATGCGTGTTCTTAGGTTATCCTCTAGGCTACAAAGGGTACAAAGTCATAGGACTTAGAAACTAATACAGTTTACATTTCCCGTAATGTCGTCTTCTACGAGAACATTTTTCCCTTCAAGGAAGAGAATGCTACCTTGAGTGACTTTTCTTCTCTGCTTGGCAACAACACCGATGGCTCTGTCACCACTAATATGCTCCAACATACTCAGAACGACGACTGTCCATCACATAGGATCACTGAGAGTATAAGCATTACAGATCACATGACAACCACAAATGACATTACTACCAAAAGGGTGTAACAACTGCACGTTCTACAAGACAGCCAAGACCTCCTCACATTGCAGGATTATTACTGCAACCTCACCAAGACCAGTGCACCATATCCCTTAGCAGCTTATATATCTTTTAACAACCTAAGTGAAGAATATTCATCTTATCTTTCTTATGTGATGCAGCTAGGAGAATCAGCTACTTTTCTCCAAGCGAAGAAGCATGATGAATGGCCTCACAGCGATGAATGAAGAACTTTAGCCTCTGGAAAATGCAGAAACTTGGACATAATGTCATTACCACAAGACAAATGAGCCATTGGTTGCAAATAGGTTTACAAAAAAAAATTAAGAGCAGATGGAAGTTTGGCACGCTACAAAGTGAGACTGGTCGCCAAGGGTTATACTCAACAACCAGGAATAGACTTTGTTAACACTTTTTCCCATGTGGCCAAAATGACAACGGTGAAGACGCTCCTGTCAGTTGCAGCTGCCAAGAGGTGGAGTCTTCATCAGTTGGACATATCCAACGCATTCCTCAATGGGGAGCTCACAGCAGGAAATCTACATGGCACTTCCACCAGGGTACACTCCAAAATCAGGTTCTAACTTACCTTCTAATGCAGTTTGTAAATTGAAAAAATCTATTTACGGTCTTAAGCAAGCTTCTCGTCAGTGGTTTTTAAAATTTAGTGAGGTACTTCTAAGGATAAGTTTCAGAAATTCTCAAAGTGACCATACTCTTTTTGTCAGAAATTTAGGAGGGGAATACATTGCAATATTAGTCTATTTAGATGACATTATTATTGCTTTTAATAATGACATTTCTGTTGAGTCTCTTAAACATATTTTACAAAACTGTTTTAAGCTACGTGATCTTGGTCCTTTAAGATACTTTCTAGGCTTAGAGATTGCAAGGTCTGCTACATAGATCTCCTTATGTCAACGGAAGTACACCTTGGACTTGCTGGAAGACACTGGCTTTCTAGGCTGCAAACCCTGCAATATATCGTTGGATCCAATTCTAAAGCTCAAGCTCAATACAGAGGAGAGTCCTCTGCATAACCTGCTGGAATATAGAAGACTCGTGGGACGTCTTATGTATCTTTCCATAACCCGACCAGACATCACTTTTGCTGTGAACAAGTTATGTCAGTTTTGTGCTACTCAAACGCAATCTCATCTTCAAGCTGCCTATAACGTCTTAAGATACTTGAAGAACTCCATTGGACTCGGTTTGCTTTATCCAACAGATAATGATCTGATCCTCAAGATCTTCACTGACGCTGATTGGGCTTCATGCTCAGACACTAGGAGATTAACCTCGGGATACTACATGTTCCTTGGTTCTTCCCTCATATCCTGGAAATCCAAGAAGCAAGAAACAATATTGTTGTCATCAGCAGAAGCGGAATACAAGGCCATGCGGTATGGAGTGAATGAAGTCCCATGGCTTGTTAATCTTCTCAAAGAGTTCGATGTTTTTCAACATAAACCTGTCCCGTTTTACTGTGATTCTACTGCAGCAATACACATCGCAAACAATGACGTTTTCCATGAGAGAACTAACCATGTCGAACTAGATTGCCATAAAGTCAGAGAAGCAGTCACAAATGGATTGATAAAGACATTACACATTCGCTCAACAATCAAATAGCATATTCTGCTTACCAAAGGCTCTTGCTCCCAGTCTCTTTCATGATTAAGAAGCAAGATGTCACTAATCTCAATCACAATGCCATCTTGAGGAAGGGTATTAAGATAAAACTCGGTTTAGATGTCAAAATTTGATTGGTTCTTGTGTTAACCGGAAGATTGATTATACCAGTTATGTTGCTTGTTCTTCTTCTTATGTATATATATACTCTGTCCCAATTCTTTAACTTTTACGAAGAAAATAAGATTTGTTTTGCTTCTACTCGAGTTCGTCTTTGTCTAACAGACTTTCTTCTTCCCGAATTCGTCTTCGTCTAACGCAAATTCACCTTGAAACTCTACACGGAGTAGGTGGCTAGGTTTACTAGACCTCTATGGCTTCACTTGCTTTTCTTATTCCTTATCTACAATCTGTTTTTGAGTTGCATTGTTTCAACAATCGTACGATTATTGGATCCTAGAGAGAATACAGTAGTTATTACAAACTTAGCCAAACTTACGGATTGAGATTGCAAACAGCCACTTTCTCCCATGACTCTAGTGTCTTGTCTTCAGTATCAGTTTGCATAGAGCAAGTCGGTTTAGCCGGAATCTGAGACCATCCAGGCTGTCATCGAGTGTGTAGCTTTCTCCTTAGCTTTCTTCTTCTCTTCCTCTGTTAACTCCGCGTAAAGCAGACTCAAATGTGGCATGTAAGCTGCGATAATCCATAGACAACCAAAAAAAGAGACATAAAAAGACAAAACATGAAAGAATATGAAAAACCAATGAATCTGAAATGAGAGATCATCCTCCAGATTACCATCAAAGCTCCCAAAACCAATGAACTTTTAAACTCTATGTCAGTTTACATAGATCATCAGTACATTCAGTTTTGATTAAGATTACAGGAACCAGATTTAAGTAAAAAGAGCTTGCTTACGTGTGGTGGTGGTAGCAATTGAAATGGTTCTTACAATGTTCACCAGTTTTCATTACCTGTAATAAACACAACAAACGTTACAGATACAATCAACATTAAATTCCAAAACTTTATGATTAAGAAACGCCCACATATCTTCATCCACACACCATATTCATGATTTCAAAGGATGAAATCGAGATTTTAGTCAGGACCAAGTATGTTGATTTAGGGTGTGGTTAACAATTCTCTGAAAGGAAAAGCCTAGAGATATTGTATATAGTTAACCTCAGGGGTGGATTGGAGAAGTAAGAAAACGCATTGATAGAAGAAAGTTCCAGTGGAGACACGATCAACAGTAGCAGAGTAAGAAATGAGACTATTGC
>JAKUCM010002969.1:0-26598 GCA_023374145.1 Lepidium sativum
AATCATGTGATGAGAAGCCCCCGAGTCTACTACTAGACTCCTACTTGGTTTATGAGTAAAGAAAGTGGTACCAGAATTGGTGAGTGAGGCAATAGCTTTCATAAGAGCTTCCAAGTCGGATTTTTTCACCACATCATTAGCCGAGGTTGCCATAGCACTTCCTTCTTGACCCTTCTTGTCTCTTAGAATGTATTTGATAAGGTCATTGAACTCCGGGCTTAGTGTTAGTAGGAGACTGAAGACCTTATCTTGCTCCCTTCGTTCTTGAAGAATTTCCGGGTCCACGGTGCTTGATAACAGAATTTTTACTCTATTGTCAAATTCTATTATACTTGTACGTCGGTTGTAGTATAATAGGTATCAATCCAACTGGGAATGTAATTATCAATCGGGATGCAGTTAACTACTCTAATTCAAGCCAATCAAAGTGTGGTTTCTCTAACAACCTAGATTCGAACCTTTAAAACGAAATTAAACAAAGCAATGCAATTGTAAATAATTCAAACAAGGCAATAAAAAGCAGAATATCAAATAGAATTAACACAGGGTGAGAAAGCAGGATCCTGAGGAGTGAGTTTCATAGGTTAACATGACTCTTAAGTTAACTAGGCGCTTGATATCACTCAATAGAGCTAGTCTCTAGGCAACGAGAACACAAATAATGAGTCCACTCTCGTGGTAAACAAACTCGAGTAGACTACTAACAGACCCTATCGCCATAGGCGTTTGATAATCTAGTCGGGATGAACGATCAACTCGCTTAGCGCCGATTCACACCTCAGACATTCGATCCCTCGAGCTGAGCATTTAAATCTCTGAAGTGGTTCAGTCTGACGCTCTACCAAACACCCATCGGTGCTAGAGCGTCTCAGAACAAGCCTCAGTTGATCAGAATGAAACTGGTGATGATAACACCAAATCAGAAAAGACTTACATAAATCTAACCCTAAGCGCCTTAGAAAACCTAAGTATCACGTATACCTAACTCATCCTCAGGAACCCTAAATGACTACTCAGAACACATAAGTTTAACACCAAACGAGAATTCAGGGTTTGAATGCATCAATAAAGGACTCGAACAAGGTATGAAATCAACGATTAACGTAAAACTGAATTGCATAAAATAAACTCGAAAATCAGAGAGTTGGGTTCGATTACAAAGCTCTAAGATCGCAAGCAAAATCAATTGTAAAAACTAGTGTGTCGGTTTTTGCAACATGTAAGAATATTTATACTAAACTCATAGCAAAACCCTAAATAAACTCGGCCCAATGCGCAGTGGATTTTAGCCTCGGGTTGGCCCAGTGAGGAATGGACTCGATTTTGGGCTCGAGCGTGGGCCTGAAAGTGGGCTCGACCTTGTCTGGAAAAGGCGCTCGATCAGCGCTCGAGTTGAGCTCGAGCTGGGGCTCGTTCAGAACTCGAGCTAAGCTCGAGCTGGGGCTCGATCAAAGCTCGAGCTGGGGCTCGATCAAAGCTCGAGCTGGGGCTCGATCAGAACTCGAGCTAAGCTCGAGCTGGGGCTCGAACTCGGCTTGATCTGGGGCTCGGTAATGGGCTCGATCTACACTCGAGTTGGGGCTCGATAATGGGCTCGGTAATGGGCTCGATCTACACTCGAGCTGGTGCTCTATAATGGGCTCGATTTGAGGCTCAATTTGCCCGCATCCAGTACCTGAACACTCAGAAAATGTAGTATGTATGCAGATGCATGTGAATGTGTATGAATGATACTATCTAGACTCCAACTATATGAGAATGTATTAAAATGTATGTATAATATACTTAAATGATGCTCCTAAGACGTGCTAAAAATGTGTATATCAACTCCCCCGAACTTAGTCTTTGCTTGCCCTCAAGCAGATGCGTAGTGCTAAGAAGGAAGAGATGGTGTAGACTCTGGGAACACCTTGCCTCAAACAAACAAATCAGTAGGCTGAAAATTGTAAGCCACAAATGAACGCTTATTCTACTGTAAAAACACAATCTACTCTCATCAAGGCTTAGCATCCTAACCAGATATCCCTAGTGCTTAGCTGAGCTCTAAGAAGCGCAAGTTTGATTCCTAGTTCCAAAGGTGCGGGCCTCAAGAGGGGTTATTGATCATAGACTATTGGTGCAACTTCCAAGAGTTTAGCAAACTTAATTTATTCAGCACAATTTTTAGATTCAGTTTCTGCTCAAACTCAGGATTATGCTCGAGCTTTATTAGTGAATGCAAGGAAGTACGGGTTTACGCACAGCCCTGATTCACCTTAGGCATCAGTGTCTTTGCTTTCTCAGTGAACACGAAAAAGTACGGGTTTACGCACAGTCCCGGTTCACCTTAGGCAAAATCATATTGGTTTTATCAGTGAACACAAGAAGGTACGGGTTTACGCACAATCCCCGTTCACCTTAGACCTCGTTATGTGAGCTGAGTTATATGAGAGGTACCCCATTTTCATGTTTTCGTTTTATTCTTTCTAATTGACAAGCTAAACTCAAGGAAGGATCAAATTCAATGTATCTCAAACCCCTATCTTGGCAAATTCAAATTCAATGTTAGAGAAAACAAACTACGCCCTTTCGAGACACAACATAAGCACAGGTTTCAAAGGCGGATGATCTACCTGTTAGGTTTCGAAAGGGAAGAACAGCAAGTCCAAGAGTTCACTATGGTTACTAATCAATCAACCTAGCAACACTGTCTATCCAAAACAAGATGGTTCCTAAAACTTGGACTCGATCCTAAGTGCAATGCATGAACACTCAGTTTTTTTTTTTTTTTTTTTGTGCGTATGAAGCATGGATTCAAATCAAATTAAGAAAACAGCAAACATGATTAGTAGTAACCTGGGTCCTCCCTCGAACTTAAATCACACAGTCCCTTGTGTCGATCAAAGCTTGAGGAAGGTCTCAGACAAGTAATGACATAATAAAATTAATGCAGTGGTATGTACAAGGGGGAGGTTGGCGTTCTTACCTCAGTGGAATAGAGACCATCCAGCGGGATCTGTGTCCATCGGATGAATGTTGGATCAGTGGGCAGATGTGAACTCGACTCATGTTGATCATTGTAACCAGGCGCTGGTTGTTGCGTGTAGCTCTGAAACTCTGAGCCGAATAGGTCATAGCTACTGAGTTCTGCCTGAGGTGTGTATTGCCGTGAGGTCGAGTCTTGGTTATCGAGCCATGGAATTCCCGTCTGCAGTGTGAGCTGGTGTACATCTGTCTGCTGCTGTGGTTCCTCAGTCCAAGTTCGCTCTTGACGAGGACGACTAGTGGAACGTCTTCGTACTGCTCGGCGTTGTCTCGGTGGCTCATAATTGGGCTCTACATCGAGTTCCTCAGTATGTGCTGAATTGAGATCAAATGCCTGGATTTCTGGCATTACATTCCTTGGCTGAGAGGATGTCGCACGCTCGTATGAAGATGCTCTGCGTGGCTGCATCACTGTCGGAGTGTTGTGCTCATACGAGGACGCCCTGTGTGGCTGCATTTCTGGGCCAGGATTTGAGGGTTGCCTGGAGATTGATGTCGACCTTCGGCGCTGCGCTGGTTCTGGAGGCGTGGGATCTGGACTTCTTCGAGTGTTGGGGTTCAATGATAGAGGGCTGAGCTTGTCCATGATCGTGTTAATCTTCTTCGTATTCCACCTAGACAACTTGGAGAGTAGCCCAATGTGCTTGTGCGCTGCTTTCAACCCTTTTGACATCTTAGGGTCTACATAGTCTTCAAAGTAATAGCAGTCGGGTTCGTCTAATGTGTTCTCCGTGACCTCAGGTGTCTTCTCGTGGTGGTGGGTTCTGGAGCGAGTTTCAGCGAGGAGATGCGCTGGTGGCAGAAACGCAATGTTCGACTCGACTTCTATATCGGCGTACTCTGGGTTGGTAAGCTGAATGTGTGAATTCGTGTTTGCACCTGGTTGTGCAAATCGATACATCAACTTTCCTCTGACTGAGCTCTTCCTCAAAAATCTATGGTTCATGAGGTATGTCATATCGATGTACGCCGGAGGAGTCGAATCTTTCGATTTTATGGTGACATTACATGCCTCCATAATCCTCGTTACAATTCCTCCACAGCATATGGAAGCATTATCTTTGCTCTGCAACTGAATTGTCCAGCTTTTGTACCATGTCAGCTGCTTCATGATCGCCTTTGTGAACCCGTTATGGTTCCTATTCCCCTCGAAGCTGATTCCATGATCATAGTTGTTGAGAATGGTTAGGAGCGCCTCATCAATCATCTCAAGCTCTGGCTTCCTAACATTCCCCGACTCGTGTCTGGCAAAACATGTATCAGCAATAACCTTGTGGAAGTACCTGATTGCCGGGTTCCTGATTTTGGCGCTCTTACTGCGTGAAGCGCTGTAGTCGTCTGGTGTTGCAATTAACTTCCACAGCAGATTCAGCTCGTCACGGTCGAAATCAGTGTCGTTACCATCAGAATGCTGGAGGTCAAACAACTGCTCGAATTGCAACGCTGAGAATGAGTATTTTCTGCCGTTGACTACGAAAGTTAGGGCTCCAAACCCATCTATTTCCCGCAGTCTCGTCTCATTCTCAAGATACATCCGCAATTCCACTGAAGCTAGGAACTGCACAGTTTCAGCAGGGTAGGTTTCGCGTGCGTTCGACACGAATTGTGTCAGGCCAACATTTCGCAGCATCTTATCAACATCTCTAGCTATGCCTAATTGCATCATCGTCTCCCGGTGCATGTATCTTGTCCCTTCCACTTTCACTTGTTTGAGGTGCCTCAACGCCTGTTTATGTGGCACATTTTCAGGGAGATTTTCATCAACCCGGACATCCTGTTCAGTGTCATCAGTGCATGACTCCTCTTGGGTTTCATATGGAGTGGTCTCTCTCATGACTTCTTTACCACTGCGTCGCCTAGTTCTGCGTACCAGTTGCGGCGCCTCAAAACTCGAGTCCTCATCATCCAAATCCACTAGTGAATCAACTAAATACGGTATGTGTTGACGCCTTGAAGAACCTTCCCCTGATCTTCTCATACTGTGAGCTGAAATCAACAACACCAATATTGTAGAAATAATAGAATAATCTATAATATATAAAATATATAATATATAATATATAATATAATATATAATATATAATATAATATATAATATATATAAAATATATTTAATATAATATAATATATATTATAATATATTAGAAAATAATTGAGTGGAGGAAGCTCGAGTGTGGCCGTGTGGAGGAAACTCGAGTGTGGCCGTGCGGAGCTCGAGCGTGGTCGGAGGGAGCTCGAGTCGTGTGGAGCTCGAGTCGTGTGGAGCTCGAGTGTACGCTGTGTATGGGTCGAGCTCGAGTGGTTTGCGGGAAGCGGGCGCGTGTCGGCGAGGGGAGCTCGAGAAGCAGTCGAGTGTGGATTGGAGCGTGGTTCTGGGGCGCGTGACAGAGAAGGCTCGGGTTCAAGCGGGACATTGGGCGCGTGAGTGGTGCGTGTGATGATGCGGTGCTCGAGTTGAGGACTCGAGTGGTGCTCGAGTGGACGTGGGAGCGTGTGGCGGAGGACTCGAGAGGTGCGTGTTGAGGTCGGGGCTCGAGTTTCGCGTGCTCAAGCGGTGACTCGAGTTAGATCGAGTGTGGGTGTGGGGCGCGTGAGATGAGCGGAGCTCGAGTGGAGTGGGCTCGGGTTAAGGTCGAGCGTGGTAGAGAGAGAGAGCTCGAGTGCGAAGTGGGACGTCGAGGGTGCGTGAGATGAGGCGGTGCTCGAGTTGAGAACTCGAGCGTGGTGGTTGCGAGCTCGAGTTCACGCGGGTCTTTGAGAGCTCGAGTGGTGCTCGAGTGGTGCGTATTGTGCTCGAGTTTTGGTCGAGCTGAAGTGGCAGAGAGAGCTCGAGTGGACGTGGGAGCGTGTAGCGGAGGACTCGAGTGGAGCTCGGAGGACTCGAGTGGAGCTTGTGATGGACTCGAGTTGATTTCTGCAAAAGAGAGATATGGTGTTAGAATGAAGGTTGAAGGTTGATTTAAAGAGGCGAAGTGTTAGAGGCGTGGGGGACAAAGTGTCTGAGGCGTGCTAGCAAAGTGGGGTCGAGTGGATGTCTCGTCAAATGATTTAGAATTCTCTTTTTTTTTTTCTTTTTTTTTTTTTTTTTTAACGTATAACTTTAGTGTACTCGACCCCAGTCATGACGATGCTTCGGTACCCAAGTCCTGAAAACCAAATTGTGAGCTAAATGCAAAAATTAAGTAAAACAAATATGTAAAATCTTAATTAGGATATGTTCAAGGATATACATGAGATTGCCTCCCAAGTGCGCTTGTTTATAGTCACTGAGCTTGACTTTCACTCTTTCAATGGTCAGATGGTTCATCGAGAGAAACTGAGGTTCTCTCGTGAATACTCTCATCGGCTCGATACTGCTTAACCCTGTGCCCATTCACAGTGAAATCGTTTCCTTCCCTGTTGATCAATGTAATAGCTCCATATGGCAAAACTTATTTCACTCGGAATGGACCTGACCATTTTGACTTCAACTTTCTTGGGAACAATTTTAGCCTCGAGTTAAACAGTAACACTTGGTCGCCTGACGTGATTTTCTTGTGTGCAATCTTCTTGTCGTGGAAGGCTTTTGTCCTTTCCTTGTACAATTTTGAGCTCTCGTAGGCTTCAAGTCTGTCCTCCTCTAACTCATGCAGGTTCAGGACCCTTTTCTCTTGAGCGGTTCTAAGATCAAAATTTATGAATCTTGTGGCCCACAGTGCCTTGTACTCTATCTCGACAGGCAGATGACATGCTTTTCCATACAGGAGCTGAAATGGTGTCCTTCCAATTGGTGTCTTGAAAGCTGTTCTGTAAGCCCAGAGGGCGTCGTCCAACTTCACGGCCCAATCACGTTTTGACACCCCAACAACTCGAGCTAAAATAGCCTTGATTTGCTTGTTTGAAACCTCCACCTGACCACTAGTTTGTGGATGATAAGGCGTAGCTACCTTATGCTTAACTCCATTTTTCTTTAGCAGGTTATCAAACACCTTGTTGATAAAGTGGGAGCCTCCATCACTTATCACAACACGAGGCACACCAAATCTGGGGAAAATGATGCTCTTGAACAGCTTGATGACGACTCTTGCATCATTAGTCGGACTTGCCACAACTTCTACCCACTTTGAGACGTAGTCCACTGCGACGAGAATGTAGCGATTCCCATGAGATGGTGGATTGAAAGGTACCATGAAATCGATTCCCCAGCAGTCAAATATCTCAACCTCTAGAATTGGGTTCTGTGGCATCTCGTTCCATCTGCTGATACTACCCATTCTCTGACATGGATCACACTTGGAGATGAAATCTTGAGTGTCCCTGAACACTGTCGGCCACCATAACCCTGATTGCAAAATCTTTTGGACTGTCTTGAACGTGGCAAAATGTCCACCGTAAGCAGACCCATGACAATGCTCCAGAACACCCTGAACCTCGTCTTCTGCTATGCACCTTCTGAATAACCCGTCTGCTCCCTTCTTGTATAAGTAAGGTTCATCCCAGAAGTAGTGGTTGACGTCTCTGAAAAACTTCTTCCTCTGATAGACGTCCAAGCAGCTAGGCACTTCACCCACAACTAAGTAATTGACTAAATCCGCATACCAAGGTAGAGTGGATCCAGCTAACTTTTTGTTGATTTGAGAACAATTCTCTTCTGCTCCCAGAGTCATGAGTTGCTCTTCTGACATTGAGTCTGCAACCCCGTTTTCCACTCCAGGTTTGTCCACAATCTCTAAATCAAACTCTTGCAGCAGCAGTATCCATCTCAGTAGTCTTGGCTTGGCTTCTTTTTTCTTCATAAGATATTTCAACGCTGCGTGATCAGTGTGAACAATGACCTTGGATCCCACCAAGTATGATCTGAATTTCTCAAACGCAAAAACTACAGCAAGGAGTTCCTTTTCTGTGGTGGCGTACTTGGTTTGGGCGTTGTCTAGAGTCCGACTAGCATAGTGTATCACGTTCAACTTCTTGTCCTTTTTCTGACCCAGGACTGCTCCAATAGCAAAATCGCTTGCATCGCACATGATCTCGAATGGGAGGTCCCAGTCTGGAGCTTGGACTATTGGAGCAGATATCAGCGCCTCTTTGATCTTAAGGAACGCTTCGAGGCATTCGGGGTTGAAATTGAACTCGACCTCTTTGCATAATAGGCTCGTCAGGGGCCTTGCAATTTTGGAGAAATCCTTGATGAATCTTCTATAGAACCCAGCGTGACCCAAAAAGCTTCTAATATCCTTCACTGTCTTAGGGGGTTGCAGTTGAGCCATGACCTCAATCTTTGCTTTGTCAACCTCAATACCCCTCTCAGATACTTTGTGCCCCAACACTATGCCTTCCTGAACCATGAAGTGACACTTCTCCCAGTTGAGCACTAGGTTGGTCTCCACGCACCTGCTAAGCACCCTGCACAAATTTGACAAACAAGAGGAGTAGGAAGAGCCATAGACGGAAAAATCGTCCATGAACACCTCGACTACGTCCTCAATCAAATCCGAGAAAATGGAAGTCACACAGCGCTGAAATGTAGCAGGAGCATTGCACAACCCAAACGGCATGCGTTTGTAAGCGAAAGTGCCGTAAGGGCAGGTAAAAGTAGTTTTTTCCTGATCATCCGGGTGTATAGGGATCTGGAAGAACCCACTGTACCCGTCAAGGAAACAATAATACTTTTTACCAGACAACCTTTCAACCATCTGATCAATAAAAGGCAAAGGAAAATGGTCTTTTCTACTAGATGAATTCAACCTCCTATAGTCTATGCACATCCTATGCCCCGTTATGGTTCTAGTGGGTATTAATTCGTTTTTATCATTTTTAACCACTGTAATACCCCCTTTCTTAGGAACACAATGCACAGGTGAGACCCACTTACTATCAGAGATTGGATATATAACATCAGCGTCTAGCAACTTAAGTATCTCCTTTTTAACCACTTCTTTAAGGTTCGGATTCAATCTCCTCTGGGGCTCTACACTAGAATGAGATTCATCTTCTAAGTGTATCCTATGCATGCAAAAACTTGGAGAGATTCCTCTAATATCCTTAAGCGTGTATCCTATGGCTTTTCTAAAACATTTAAGCTTAGTCAAAAGCATACTTAGTTCATCATCATTCAATGCGTCATTCACAATCACAGGATAAGTAGAATTGGGACCCAGAAAAGCATACCTCAGTCCTGCAGGGAGTGGTTTCAGCTCCACTTTGGGTGCCATGAGCTCGGACCAGTCATCATTAACGTCAGACGTAGCGCACTCGAGCACTTGCAGCTCGAGTCTCTGTCTCGAGTCTGCTTCAAATACACTCGAGTCCAATTCGTTGATCCCCGCTGAACTCTTGATTGGCCTGTGACAATCCAACAGGTTGGCGTAGAATTCAGCTTCTATACTCAGGTACCCCTCAGCGGCTGGTTTTGTCAGAGCAACTTGCAGTTGATCTTCTGCTGCCAATTCCTCTAACAGCTCGTCAGCAAGGGTGTCCATCTCTTGCACTGAGAACACCTGACCTTCGATCGTTGGTTTTTTAATCGCGTCATTGATGTTGAATTTCATTCTAAGATTTGGACCCAGATTTAGCTCGATGACTCCATTCCTAACATCAATTAAAGCGCCTGCTGTGGCCAAGAAAGGTCTTCCAAATAACAGAGGGTCCTTGGGTTCTTCTTCCATCTCCAATACAACAAAATATGTTGGTATCTCAACTCCCCCCCACTTTCACAGGAAGGTCTTCTAGGATACCAGGAGGGACACAGACCTATCCGCCAAAATCAATGAGATTTTGCAGGGCTTGTTGTAATCAACAAAGCCTAATCTCTTTGCAACTGAAAGCGGCATGAGACTGATTGAGGCGCCTAGATCGCAGAGACACTTGCTGAATGATAGGGGTCCAAGTGAGCATGGGATTGTAAAGGTTCCAGGATCACCAAGCTTTTTTGGTACAACTTTCCTTTGGATTATGGCGCTAATTTCGTGTGTCAGTACGACCATACCCTCGACTGTCTGAGTTCTCTCCTTAACTGCATCCTTGAGAAATTTTTGGTATGGAGGTATTAGCATAAACGCATCCAGAATTGGAATCTTCACCTCAATGTCTTTCATCTGCTTTTCAAAGAGCGCCTTGTACTTCTCAGTAAGCTCCTTCTTAAACCTTTGGGGAAAGGGTAATTGGGGTTTGTATGGTGGAAGGACAAATGGTTTACTCCTCTCTGGGGTTTCTGTAGGTGGATGGGCGTCTGGCGTACTGGGTTTTTCAGTAGATTGTGTCTTGGGAACAGCTTCAGATTGAGTCTCTGTCTGACTCTTGATGATAAAATCCTCCCCCTCCTGAACCTTACTGTCCTCAGTATGCTTTGGACTCTCTGCTCGAATTAGTAATTCGCGTCCACTTCTTAGAGTGATGGCACTGGCGTGATATTCTTTTGGGTTGGGAACTGATTTCCCTGGAAGTTGCCCAGTTGTCTTCACAGTTGAGGATGACGCTTGCTGACTCTCTACATACTTGAGCCTTGCGTTCAACGTCTCAAATTTGCACGTGAGATCGTTGTGAGAAACGTCAATCTTAGAGTGCACCTCTGCAAATTTCTGCGTGACTTCAGCAGCAGACGCTTTCTGTCCCTTTAAGATTTCTTGGAGTAGGCTCAAAACTTCTGGTGGCTGTGTAGGGGTTGGTGGAGTGTGTGCTTCATACCCAGGTGGTATGTTTGCAGCTGGCTGGTAATTCTTGTGATATTGTTGCTTAGGGACAAACATGTTCGACTGAGCGTTTGGGGGTTTGGGTGGATAGGTCTGGTCTTGGGGATTTGCCACGTTGTTGCTTCTGTATGAGAGGTTTGGGTGCTGCTTATAGTTGTTATACTGTTTGTAACCACCTCCCTGATTCTGCAAGTAACTAATCTCCTCAACCTGATCATCCTCCTCGTCTGGAACGTGTTCATCACCAGTCATGAAGTGGACATGTTTGTGTTGTACTTGCAGCAGCCTATCAATTTTGTCCAACTTGACGTTCAGGGCCTTGAGTTCCTTCCTGCTGACTGTGTCTGTGTCCACTGTGTTTCTGACCGTCCTGTCATAGTCCTCATTATACTGCCCATCTGCCTGAGCCATGTTCTCCACTAACTGCCAACCATCAGCGACGTCTTGGTTAAGAAAATTTCCATGGCTTGCGGTATCCAATAACCTGCGGATATTAGGGTGAACTCCTCTGTAGAGATTGTTGAGAAGAGTCTCAGCAGGGTATCCATGATGTGGGCACTGAGACTGATAGTTCTTGTACCTCTCCCAGGCTGAGACTGATTGTTGAGATTTCGTGTTGCACTTTATCATTAGTTTCACTATTGCTTTACTTTTAATACTCTATTTTTACATTCTAATACTTTGTTTCATTTTTAGCATTTTGTTTTAAGATTTCGCCGTCACCTAGGATAGATAACCCACTCGCTTAAACCAAATTTGGCTTAGATTAGAATAAGTTGATTATATCTTGATTGCTAGTTACTCTCCCATTGGATTGACACCATGCTGTACTACAATTGATTAAATAGACAGTTTGGTATTTGAGAAAACACTGTTCTCTTCAACTTGAGAAAGTGTGCTAAGAAACTTAGATTGGTGTCATATGTTACAAGAAGGTCACTGTTCTCTTAAGTTAGAAGTTATGATTATCGGTGAACCGTCAAGAACTACTTTGGTTGAGTTATGAGGTCTAGCGTGTTCGTTTGAGCTATCCGTGCTAATCTAGGACTTCTACACATGTGATCTCTTTTTGCTAACTTCAAGACCCATGTAATGTCGCTTTGACATGAGAAAGTGTGCTAAGCAACTTAGGTTGCTCTATTATGTTGCAACTATGTGATTGTTCTCTTAAGTTAGAAGTTATGGCTTTCGATTCATGAACTACTTTGGTTCAGTTATGAGGTCTAGCGTGGTCGTTTGAGCTATTCGTGCTTATCTAGGACTTCTACACAATTGATCTCTTTTTGCTAAATTAGAGGCCCATGTTATGTCGCTTTAACATGAGAAAGTGTGCTAAGCAACTTAGGTTGCTCTCATATGTTGCAACTTGGTGATTGTTCTCTGACGCTAGAAGTTTTGATTATCAGTGAACCGTAACGAACTACTTTGGTCGAGTTATGATGTGTAGCTTGATCCTTTCAGCAGCCCGTATTCATATAGTACTTCTAGACATGAGATCTCTTTTTGCTAAGTTCAAGGCTATCTAATGTCACTTCGACTTGAGAAAGTGTGCTAAGAAACTTAGATTGGTCTCATATGTTACAAGAAGGTCATTGTTCTCCTAAGTTATAAGTTATGATTATCGGTGAACCGTCAAGAACTATTTTGGTTGAGTTATGAGGTCTGGCGTGGTCGTTTCAGCTATCCTTGCTAATCTTGGAGTTCTACACATGTGATCTCTTTTTGCTAACTTTAAGGCCCATGTAATGTTGCTTTCACATGAGAAAGTGTGCTAAGTGTGAGTTTGAGTACACATTGCGAAAACTTAGAGAATAAGATATTGGAGAGTGTTTTGAGAGAATTTGAAGAGAGTTTCCATTAAAACTCCATAGAAACTCAAAGATACAATTGTTTAGCTTAAATAGACAGAAAAATCGCAAAGGAGAAGAGAGAGAAGAAGTCGATGCAGGCTGGAGGGGACCACCTGAGGTCGTTGGCGGCTGGAGGGGACCACCTGCTCTTCACGCGCCCAGCCGGGACCACTCTGAAGCTGCACGCGCCCAACGGTCATATTCTCGGGACCACTTTGACCGTTGGGGAAGACCCATACACCCTATCCATCTAACGGTCGCCTCACAGCTTGCTTCCCAAGTCTCATTGCCTTTTCCCGAAGTCGCGCCCAACCGAAGTGATGCGCGTCTTCCGATCTTCCTAAGGATAAATGTCACTAGGCCTCTGGGATTTTGTTGGTGTGGCCTAGTGAGGATGCTTGGCCAATACTCCCCCTCAAGCTAAGCCGCAATGTAATAGAGACTTAGCTTGGAAACCCCAAAGCATACACCTCGGTAAAAACCTCACAAAGGAAAACCCATTGGGACAAAACCTTTATGAGGGAAAAAGAGCATGTATACTTTGAGGTTAGGAGACATGAGGTCAAGGGCAGTCAAGGCTTACAAGTCCAAGTTTGCCATAAATATGGTTGCAAACCTTGGAGCTTGCTACCTTGGTGAAGATGTCTGCCAATTGGTCTCCACTTGGTGTGTAACACGGAAGGGTCACTCCCTGAGCTATGCGTTCCCGAACTTTGTGGCAGTCTACTTCAATACTCTTGGTCCTCTCATGAAAGACTGAGTTGTTGGCTATGTGAATCGCTGCTTGATTGTCGCAATGCATTATGGTCGGTTCATTGGTGTCATACCCTAGATCTTTGAGAATACTCCGGAGCCATACCAACTCATCCGTTAGTTTCCTCATTGCTCGGTATTCCGCTTCTGCGGTAGAGCAAGCCACCACCTTTTGCTTTTTGGTCTTCCAAGTCACCAAGTTCCCTCCAATGAATGTGCAAAAACCAGTAGTAGACTTCCTATCGTTCCTATCACCTGCCCAATCAGCATCACAATATCCAAATATTGTAGTACTATTATGCTTACCCATCCAAATGCCTTGGCCGGAACTCCCTCTTAGGTACCGAAGGATGCGCTCAAGCATTGACCAATGATGCTTTGTGGGAGTTTGCATGTGCTGGCTGACTTGGTTTACTGCAAAACAGAGGTCAGGACGAGTTATGGTAAGATAAATAAGCTTACCTACAAGTCGCCTGTACAGCATTGGATCCTCATATGGCTCAGCCGCATTCTCCCCCTCTCGATGAGCCTTGTAACCATTATCAATCGGCGTTTTGACAGACTTAGAAGTCTCCATTCATGTCTCACACAACAAATCTAGAGTGTACTTTCGTTGAGAGAGAAAAAAGCCGTCCGAAAAACGACAAATCTCAATCCCTAGAAAGTACGTCAACTCCCCCAAGTCTTTGATGTCAAAAACAGAATGAAGATAAGACTTAGTTTGGGAAATACCTTCCTTATCATCGCCGGTGATGATAAGGTCATCCACATAAATGAGCACAACCACAATTCCTTGATTCCGCCGGAAGGTGAACAAAGTGTGATCGGCTTCAGACTTTACAAAACCACGATCACGAAGGGTATGGCTCAGTTTATGATACCAAGCTCTTGGAGATTGCTTCAGCCCGTAGATGGCTTTCCTAAGCCGGAGAACCTTTTCTGGATCAAACCTAGACTCAAGTCCCGGCGGTGGAGTCATATACACTTCCTCCTCAAGCTCTCCTTGAAGGAAAGCGTTCTTGACGTCCATCTGCCATAAATCCCAAGATAGATTAGTAGCTAAGGAAAGCACAACCCTTACCGTATGAAGCTTGGCAACCGGAGCAAAGGTGTCAGTATAATCCTTCCCGTAGGTTTGAGTAAAGCCGCGTGCAACAAGACGTGCCTTGTAGCGCTCAATCTCTCCATTAGCCTTATACTTAATGGGTAAAGACCCATTTGCAAGATACGGCTTTCTTTCCCGGAGGAAGTTTAGCCTCAGCCCATGTGTTATTGACATCCATTGCGGCGGCTTCAGCATTGACCGCCTCCATCCAGGCAGGGTTTTGACTAGCTTCAGCAAACGTCTTGGGTACCTGATCCAGCTCAATCTTCCCAAGAAAAGCTTTAAACTGAGATGGTACAAGGTTCATAGAGAATACAGCTTGAGTTGGATGAGCTATAGCAAAGGCATTGTAGTATGTCCGTGTTTCTACCCATCGTGAGGGATCCTTACGCACCCTTGTACTACGACGAAGTGGTTGAATGGGCTGAGAATCACGAACCGGAACAGACCCATCATCATGCAAGCCCGACGTCTCAGAAGTCACAGGCCGATCGGTATACGCGGTCGGGTTAGAGTCCTCGGCCGGATTAATAGTCGGAACTGGAGGAGACGTTGGGTAGGATGCGTCCGGAGCATTAGCGGAAGGACTATGAGTCGAGTCGGGAACAGCATGTGTATGTGTCTCGGTATCGGAAGGCACGGATCGATGCGGAGACTGTGAGCTCGAAGGACGCGTCCCAGCGGGTGCAGCATCCGTTTCCCGAGAGAGACCTAAATGTTGGAGGAGAAGCCGCAAGCTGGCGGCTTGGTCCAGATTTGGCTCGGACAAGTCCTAAAGGTCATCCCACGTAGTAGCATCATACAGTCCTCTATCTTCCAAGAATTTGACATCACGAGACACATACACTCTTCTTGACTCGGGGTCATAACACTTATAGCCTTTTTGTGTCGGAGAATAGCCAATAAACATACACCGTTTACTTTTGGCTTCAAGCTTGTTGCGAAGATCTCCGGGAACTAAGACAAAACAAAGACACCCAAATACACGTAAGTGATCTAAATGTGGTTCAGTTTTGTTAAGTACCTTAAATGGAGACACATCCCGAAGAATCTTGGTAGGGGTTCGATTAATCAAATAGCATGCTGTCATGACAGCATCTCCCCAAAAATGTTTTGGAACGTGCATATGAAACATAATTGCTCGGGTTATTTCCATTAGATGCCGATTTTTACGTTCGGCCACACCATTTTGTTGCGGATTATAAGGGCAACTTGTTTGGTGAAGGATTCCTTGTTTGGCAAGGTGTTCTTGGAACACACGACTCATATATTCACCACCATTATCCGTTCGTAATACCTTCAATTTAGCATTAAAGTGATTAGTGATGTAAGCTTCGAAATTTTTAAATGCATCAAACACTTTATCCTTTGATGGCATCAAGGTGATCCATGTGTATTTTGACTTCTCATCAATAAATGTCACAAAGTATCTATGTCTATCCCTAGATATGCACGGTGAAGTCCATACATCGGAATGAACAATATCAAAGCAATTATCATAAATGGTCGATGATAAGGGATAAACCGTTTTGCAATGTTTTCCTAATATGCAAGCTTCACAATCACTAAAATTGTCAAATGATAATTGAGGTAACATAAGGTTCAAAGCACGAAAATGAGGGTGGCCAGCCCTTGCATGCCAAACAGAGGGTTTCAAGCCAATAGCCGAATTCGAAAAACCAACATTAGTGTTATAAAACTTAGAAAACATATTAGAATCTTCAAGGATGTACAATCCATCTTGGATTCTGCCTTCTCCGATCATGCTCCCAGTCTTAATATCCTGAAACTTAACACTATTAGGACCAAAAATAACATAACAATTTAGATCATTTACCACTTTCCTAACCGATAACAAGTTTGAGGAGAAACCGGGCATAAAGAAAGCTTTCATTTTCTTGTTAAGTAAGCCTAAATTCCCTACACCACTAACCGATACCTTAGCTCCATTAGCAATTACCACACTCCCTAAAGCTGGTTCAATATCACTAATTAGCCCCCTATCACTAATCATGTGGTGAGAGGCTCCCGAGTCAATGATAATCGGTTTAAATAAAGAATGTGAGAAGAGACAAATACCAGAATCCCTTAGAGATTTAAGGGATTGAATGAGAGCTTCCAAGTCTGCCTTCTTAATCACCTCTCCTTGGAAAGAAGATGATGCAGCAATTCCTTGTTCTTGCTGTCCAGCCGAAGAGGATGAACCCGAAGAGAAAGGAGCTAGAGACAATTGATTTGGTTCATCCGACTTCTCTTGAGTGAGGTTAGCCCTTGCTTCTTTAAACTTGGCTGGCTTAAGATGTGGGTGAAGAATCCAGCACTTATCTTTGGCATGACCTTTCTTCTTACAATGCTCACATATTAGCCTCTTCTTATCTTCGGTCTTAACTTGAGCTTTGTTGGCAATTATTAGACCCGAACTTCCCTTTCTTTCCAATAGACCAATAGACCCTTGTTCCTTCTGGATTTGAGCACAAACTTCTTCAAGACTAGGAAGTGAATGAGTAGTAGCTGCAGTCCTCAAGATATGTTTAACAAGATCCGTATAACATGGATTAAGGTTCATCATCAAGCCGAGAACTTTATCCTCTTCACTTCTACTCATAATTACCTTAGGCTCCAATGTCATTGGTCTAAGCATATCCATCTCAGCCCACAAAGATCTAAATCTACCAAAGTATTCCGTAAATTCCATGTCATCTTGGTAGAGACTACTCAATTCCTTCTTAACCTCAAAAAGCCGAGTAAGACTTGAAATATTACCATATACTTTCTTCAAGGATTCCCATAAGTCTTTAGCTGTCTCACAGTAGTAGTAGGCTTCTAATATGGGTTTGTCTAGTGATCCCAAGATGATAGATTTGACCGATTGATCCATGAGGAACCAATCATCATCCTCATCAAGCACTTCCTCATCTTCTTCACTTGATGCGGACTTCTTTAAGGGTCTATCTTTGACTATATGACTCCAATAGCCTTTCTTTGTGCAGATGGTAGTCTTTGCAGCTCTAGCCCACAGCAAGTAATTCCACCCTTTAAGCATAATAGTAACCACTTGTAGTTTACTTGGATCCATTTTGAGAAGGAAAGATTACACCTTTTTGTGCCGGCTGAGAAATGACCCAAAGAAAGACTTAAAAAAATTGGAGCTTTCTTGAAATCACGAACAGGAGAGACTAAAAAATCTTCTCTTAAGAACACCAGAGAGCACAGCTTCAAGAAGAGAGAAAAGACTTGACCTTTTCCCTTTAAAGCTTTCGGTAAGGCTTCACAAGAGAGATTTCGAGATTTCCTTGAGTTTGGATGAGAAAAGCTTACTCTTTTGATGCTAAAGCTCACCAAAGATCCCAGCTTTTCTGTATATAGGACTCAAAGATAGCCTTTTTCTTCAAAACTTTGAGAAGAGCCACAAGGAGGATGCGCCCCGGAGGTAGAACCCAAGCTTTTCACGGCGAGTTATGAGTTTCAAGGACTAGACAATAGAGAAGAAAAACAGAGAGTGATGAAAAGAGATTAATGGAAGCATGGTGAGAGGATATCACTGCTCTGATACCATGTGAGTTTGAGTACACATTGCGAACACTTAGAGAATAAGAGATTGGAGAGTGTTTTAAGAGAATATGAAGAGAGCTTCCATTAAAACTCCATAGTTACTCAAAGATACAATTGTTCAGCTTAAATAGACAGAAAAATCGCAAATGAGAAGAAGAGAAGAGAGAGAAGAAGTCGCTGGAGGCTGGAGGTGACCACCTGAGGTCGTTGGCGGCTGGAGGGGACCACCTGCTCTTCACGCGCCCAGCCGGGGACCACTCTGAAGCTGCACGCGCCCAACGGTCATATTCCCGGGACCACTTTGACCGTTGGGGGAAGACCCATACACCCTATCCATCTAACGGTCGCCTCACAGCTTGCTTCCCAAGTCTCATTGCCTTGCGCCCTACGTCTTCACGCCTTGCGTCTCACGGCTTCTCTTTTTCCCGAAGTCACGCCCAACCGAAGTGATGCGCGTCTTCCGATCTTCCTAAGGATAAATGTCACTAGGCCTCTGGGATTTTGTTGGTGTGGCCTAGTGAGGATGCTTGGCCAATATATGCAAATGTACCATAAGGGCAAGTAAAGGTTGTTTTTTCCTGATCATTTGGATGTATAGGGATTTGGAAAAATCCACTATATCCATCAAGGAAACAATAATATGAATGATTAGCCAACCTTTCAAGCATTTGGTCGATGAATGGCAAAGGATAATGATCTTTTCTAGATGCAGAATTCAATTTTCTAAAATCGATGCACATTCTATGTCCTGTAATAGTTCTAGTTGGAATCAAATCATCATTTTCATTTCTAATGACAGTGACCCCTCCCTTTTTAGGCACAAAATGCACAGAGACACCCATTTACTATCAGAAATAGGATAGATTATATCAGCATCTAACAGTTTTAAAATTTCCTTTTTAACGACCTTCTTTAAATTCGGATTCAATCTCCTTTGAGGTTCCCTGCTAGAATAAGATTCATTTTCAAGGTGAATTTTGTGTGTGCATAAATCGGGAGAGATCCCTCTAATGTCAGACAGTGAGTATCCTAAAGCTTTTCTAAACCGTCTTAATTCAGAAAGCAACATGTTTAACTCATCATCACTCAATGCATTATTTACTATTACTGGATAAGTAGAGTTAGATCCAAGGAATGCGTACCTGAGCCCGGAGGGGAGTGGTTTGAGTTCCACTTTCGGTGATTTGAGCTCCGACCAGTCATCATCGATCTGATACTCGACCTTAGTGTGGTCGAGTGTTGAGGTCGAGTGTTGATTTACAGAGGCTAAATCGGAATGCTCGAGCTCTGTTTGCTCGAGTGTTGAGGTCGAGTGTAAGGTCTCGAACTGTTTTTCACTTTTCAGTGATTTGCAAGAGTCCAACAAGCCTTTGTAGACCTCAGTTTCTTCGTATATGTATCCATTGATGTGTCTGCATTTTACCACATTTTAGGACCATTATTTAGCATGTTTTTCATTCGTACTTGCATTGTTATCATTGTTTTAGGTTCTTTTTAGCGTAATTTGCATTATTAGTGTCGGGCATTGCATACATTGCATAAAAGGGACTTTTAGGCACTTTTTAAAGCTTATCACGGAGTATTTCGGATTACAAGAAGACCAATGAGGAATCGTCTGGCCTAAGGTTGAAGTTCAGGATGCAAACTAGAAGATTTATCACTCGAGTCTCTGACACTCGACCATCACTTGGTCGAGTGCTTTTACAGGCCAGAACTAAAGACTTTGGACAAAGATTGAATCTTTGGGCTTCTCTGCGAAAAAGGCCCATCAAAAGCCCATTTGTGCAAGCCCAATTGTCATTTAGTTCTTTTTCTATTTTCTTTTTTAGAGAAATTTCCTTTTAACTTTTAAAAGGAAATTCCCATTTTTCTTTCAAGGGAATTTTTCCCTTTTTCTCTTTAAGTATTTTTCTTTTTTTCTTTAAGATCTTTTGATCTATAAATTGTACTAGAATTTCAAGTTTCAAAATACAATCTTTTCCAGCAAAACTTCGAGTCTTATATTTACATATACAATCTTTTCAAGCAAAATTTCGAGTCTTATATTTACATATACAATCTTTTCTAGCAATTTTCGAGTCTCTTAATTTACTAAGGCATTTACAATTTTTCATACATAAGTTTTATGCAATTAGATTTCGATTTTAAGTTTATATTTTATTTCATGAATTCTGAGTAAGTTAGTCTAGGGTTCTTGAGGAAAGGGTGAGATTAGGGGAAAACTTAGGGATTTCTAGATTTGTTTATGTTTAATTAAGGTCTTAGATCTCTTTAGTTTAAGTGTTCTTAATGCTTGTTTCTTTCTGATCAATTGAAATTCGATCTCTTGGTGAATCCCCCCCCCCCCCCCCCCCCCCCCGAGAGGCATTTGGGGAATCACTTGAACATGCTTAAATTAAGATAGCATCTTCCTAGCTCAAGAGATTGATTGTCTAGGGTGTTATTAGGCTTTTTAAGGTCCATACTTAAGGCCTCTTGAATTTCCAATCGTTGGGCGAGAGTCAAGTCAGGTTGTCTTTTAGGAGAGGTCCCATTGAGCGAGAGCGAATGTGATTACTTTGTGATTCCTTGCTTAGAGGTCATCTAAATAGGTTGATAGATAAATCTGGAACCCCTAGGAATACCCTAATCATTGATCCCAAACCTCGAGAACCCGTTTTTCCTCTATTGAATTTTCGTGATTTTAATACTCTGCTTTAGGTTGAAATTTCGTGTTGCACTTTATCATTAGTTTCACTATTGCTTTACTTTTAATGCTTTGTTTTTACATTCTAATACTTTGTTTCATTTTTAGCATTTTGTTTTAAGATTTCGTCGTCACCTAGGATAGATAACCCACTTGCTTAAACCGAATTTGGCTTAGATTAGAATAAGTTGATTATATCTTGATTGCTAGTTACTCTCCCATTGGATTGACACCATGCTGTACTACAATTGATTAAATAGACAGTTTGGTATTTGAGAAAACACCGCAAAACCTGTTTATCAAATTGGCGTCGTTGCCAACTGGGATTAGTTAGCTACAATTAGGAAAATCACTTTTCTGAGACTAAGTTTTACTATACTATTATTCTAAAATCGTTTCTGGTTTTTTGTTTGCTTTCAGGTACACTCGATCAACAAGCTCGACCAACACAACTCGAGCTCGTTGATTTTTCTTCTGTATCCCGAGAGCTCACGCAGAACCAAGAAACACTCGATCACTACACTCGAGCACCACCTGCTCGAGTGTCAATTCCGACAACACAAATACTTGCATGAATACCAGATCCCGTGGTAGTGAAGACCTCATTCCATACTCTGACAGAATAGACCGTTTGCCTCGTGAATACTTGCGAGAACAACGGAACAGATTGAACGAAGAATACACGGATCAGGTGAACATGGAAGAACAAGTACAAGCTACTGAACTAGGAACTCGTCCTAGGAGAGTTAGACACATTGGTGCCGGTGATGCTCCCAGTATCCACACTCAACGCCATGGAATTGTCCCACCAGCCATCGCCAACAACAACTTTGAGATTAAGAGTGGAATGATTTCCATGGTTCAGAACAGTAAATTTCATGGCTTACCTTCTGAGGACCCACTAGATCATCTTGATGAATTTGAAAGACTAACCAGTCTGACAAAAATAAATGGGGTTAGTGAGGATGCTCTCAAATTGCGATTGTTTCCTTTCTCTCTTGGAGACAAAGCACATCTATGGGAAAAACACTTGCCACAAGGGTTTATCACATCATGGGACGCCTGCAAAGAAGCATTTCTAGGCAAATTCTTTTCCAATTCAAGACCTGCGAAACTCCGCAATTCCATCTCTGGTTTTAAGCAAAACCATTCCGAAACATTCTCTGAGGCTTGGGAACAATTCAAGATGTACCAATCACAATGTCCTCATCATGGTTTCACTACTGAGTCCCTTCTCAGTACTCTCTACAGAGGCGTGATCCCCAAGATACGCATGTTGCTAGACACAGCCAGCAATGGGAATTTTCTGAATAAAGATGTCGATGATGGATGGGAATTAGTGGAGAATTTAGCTCAAGCAGACGGCCAATACAGTGAAGACTATGATCGAACTCCTAGAGGCGTAACAGATTCAGATATGGTTAGTAGAAAGGAGCTCAAAGCCATACAAGACAAACTGGACAAGCTACTTTCAGCTCACCATAAGCAAGTACACCATGTCGGTGAAACAGAATGGGTTGAAGACGACGATGACGAAGTTGAAGAGGTCAATTTCGTACATAACCAAAACAACAATTTCAGACAATTCAACAGCTACAAACCCAACCCCAACCTATCCTACAGAAACACAAATGTGGCGAATCCAAACGACCAGGTGTACCCACCCAAACCACATCCGCAACCGCAACCAAAACCATTCATACCCAAACAACTGATGTGATCGTGAGCAGCATAGAAGCTAAGGAACCAGAGCTGATAGGACCAATCACGCGTTCGAGAGCTAAGGAGTTGGCTAAGGAAGCTCACTCGCTCATGACTGAAGGATTGTTCTCGCCACCAACTATGCAAGTCTTCAACATCTCCAACTTGAAGGCTTCTCCTGGTAATGATAACTAGGTAACTTAGGTGAGGAAGTATGTACTCTTTTTGCCATAGAGAGTTTTGTCCCAATTGGGTTTTCTCTCATGGTTTTTAATGAGGCAGATGGAATCACTACGGCGAGTTACTTAGGAGTCTTACCATTAGGAGAATAATGTACAAACCAATCTGGTTTTGTACTTAGTAGATTTTGAGGTGCACCAATTAGTGGGACGCTTCGTTGTTTTTATTTAAACGCTTCGTTGTTTTATTTAAGTTTCAAACTACTTGTAGTTTTTCGGTTTAAAAACTACTTGCTGTTCTGTTTTAGGGTTGTATTTAAACCCCAGAACTTGCTGTAAATTTCTTAGAGTATTATTTTGACAAAAAGACTTCTTTAAAGTTTTCATGCTCTCAAGCCACGGTTCTGGACATCCTAGAGCCTGGATCTCCTATCACGTTGTGAGCCAAGAGATTCTTCACCAAATTCATCTAATCACCAAAATCTATCCATTAAATCCTTTCAGCCGTCACCACACCAATTCAAATCACGTTTTTCATCCTATCATATCACCTTTCATCATCTCCATTCATCCGCAGCCACCTCCATCCATTAAATTCGTCATCCTAGTTTCAGCCTTCATCAGAGTTATCCCAGGGAGTTTTCCATCAAGTGGTATCAGAGCCAACTCTGTGCCAAGGCTGAGAAAATCTCTAACCCTAATCTCTCTTTCTCTTGTTATTTTCGTTCTCATTCATTGTTAGGGTTTAGATTCGTTTTCCTGATTGAATTAGGATTAGGTTTCGTTTCCTGATTGAATTAGGATTAGTTTTGAGTTTTCCTATTAGAATTAGGATTAGTTTCTATTTTCCTCTTAGAATTAGGATTAGGTTTTGTTTTCCCAATTGAATTAGGATTAGGTTTAATTTTCCTGATTGAATTAGGATTAGAGTTTTGTTTTCCTTATTGAATTAGGATTAGGGTTTCGTTTTCCTGTTTCCTTTAGGATTAGGTTTTTAGTAATTCATGTTTAGGTTAGGAATAGTTAGAAATCCTATTCCTACTAGGATTAGGAAAAAAAATTTCGTTTTTTTTAGGCTTTTATTTCTTTCTTTTCGTCTTAGAACTAGTTACCGTGAGCTGTTTTGACTTCTTTTCAGGTACAATGGAGCTTTCAGCTGAAGCTATGGAAGCTCTAAGCAAAGCAATGGCTCAGCAAATCAAAGAAGCCAATCAAGCAATAGCTTCTCAACTCTTTCAGCAATTAGAGCAGCTTGATAGCAAGTTTGAGAAATGATTCAAAGAGCTAAAGAATGATCAAAGTGCTACCAAGCCAGAATCATCAGAGCCTCCTAGTCCTAATGAAGCAATCAGGATTGCTAAAGGAAAGGCACACGTGGGTTCTTCTTCTAGACAGCAGAGAGTTAGACGCCTTAAATCACCAATTAGGGACAGAGAAACAGTTGGTCATCAAAGGAGAAGCTCACAGCCACAAAGACGGTCTGATTACGTTTCTGGTCATAGGATTTATGTGGAATCAGATCATGAGCATTCAGAAGAAGAACCAGCAGCAGTTGGAGAGATGTTAGTAGCACGCAGAACTTTGAGTGTTCAGATTCATCCAGACGATAGGGAACAGCGTGAGAATCTTTTCCACACCAGATGTGTGGTTCAGGATAAGGTCTGCACCTTGATTGTTGATGGAGGCAGCTGCACAAATGCCGCCAGTGAGGAGATGGTGAAGAAGCTTAATCTTAAGACTACTTCACATCCTAAACCGTATCAGCTGCAGTGGTTAGACAACAAGGGAGCTATAACTGTTTCTCAGCAAGTACTCATCAAGTTGGCGATTGGGAAGTATGAAGATGAGTTGCTGTGTGATGTTGTGCCAATGAGGTCTAGTCACGTTCTGTTGGGCAGACCATGGCAGTATGATAGGCGTGTGATGCATGATGGGTACACAAACAAGCAGGTGTTTGAGTACAAGGGACGAAAAATCTCTCTTCTTCCACTCACACCAGCTGAAATCTACAAGGATCAGATGCATATGAACAGAAAGGAGAAGGAGAATGTGTCAAATGCATTATACATCAATCACAGTGAGTTTATTAACAAGCTGTTTGATCCAGAAATTACTACTTTCATGTTTGTGTACAAGGAGACATTGGCGTGTACTAAACCATCAGAGGAGGTTCCACATGAGATGATTCAGATTATAGAGGAGTACCAGGACGTTTTACCAGAGGAGATACCATCGGGACGGCCTCCAATTCGTGGTATTGAGCATCAGATTGATTTAGTGCTTGGTTGTGTGTTGCCAAACAAACCAGCTTACAGAACTAATCCAGTTGAGACTAAAGAGCTTCAGAAGCTAGGAGGAGCTGCAATCAACTACCCAACTTATGACAAGGAGCTGTATGCATTAGTTAGAGCACTTCAAACGTGGCAGCATTACTTGTGGCAAAAAGAATTCATAATTCATACAGATCATGAGTCGTTGAAGCACTTAAAGGGACAGCAAAAGCTCAACAAGAGACACGCCAGATGGATGGAGTTCATAGAGACGTTTCCATGCATAGTTAAGTACAAGAAAGGTAAGGATAATGTAGTTGCAGATGCATTATCAAGAAGGTACATTTTGGTCTCTACTTTAACTTCTAAGTTGGCTGGTTTTGAGCATATTAAAGACTTGTATGAGACTGACAATGACTTTGCTGAGAGCTATGGCAAATGCCATAAGTTTGCTGTTGATAAATTATTTAGACAGGATGGTTATTTGTTCTACAATAATCGCTTGTGTATACCAAGAGGATCAATCAGAGAGCTGCTAGTTAGAGAGGCGCATGGAGGTGGATTAGCAGGGCATTTTGGAGTTACAAAGACTCTACTTGGACTGCAGGATCACTTCTATTGGCCAAACATGAAGACAGATGTCGATCAGGTTTGTTCTAGGTGTGAAACGTGTAAAATGGCTAAGAGTAAGGTACAGCCACACGGTTTGTACACACCTCTTCCTATTCCTTTGCAGCCCTGGACTCATTTATCTATGGACTTTGTACTTGGCTTACCTCGAACCAGAAATGGTAGAGATTCTATTTTTGTAGTTGTTGACAGGTTCAGCAAGATGGCACACTTTATAGCTAGTCACAAGACCGATGATGCTGTTAGTGTAGCTAACTTGTTTTTCAGGGAGATAGTTCGCTTGCATGGAATGCCTCAAGTGATAGTTTCATATCGAGATACCAAATTCTTAGGACATTTTTGGAGGACTTTATGGGCTAAACTAGGAACTAAGCTCACGTTTTCAACGAGTTGTCACCCTCAAACTGATGGCCAAACCGAGGTGGTGAACAGGACGTTGTCTACACTTCTCAGAGTGTTGGTTAAGAGCAACATCAAGTCATGGGAAGAATGCTTACCACACGTTGAGTTTGCCTACAATCACGCTAAGCATTCTGCCACTCTCTTTTCTCCCTTTGAAATCGTTTATGGCTTTAATCCTGAGTCACCTCTAGACTTGATCCCTTTGCCTTTAAGTGTGAAATGTAGTTTAGATGGAAAAGAAAAGGCTGATCAGGTGAGGAAAATACACGCTAAAGCTAAGGAGAATATAGAGAAGAAGACAGAGCAATATGAGAAGTATGCAAACAAGGGCCGGAAGGAGCTGATCTTGGAAGAAGGAGATTTGGTGTGGATTCACCTAAGGAAAGATCGATTTCCAGAAGAGAGGAAGAGCAAGCTTCAGCCACGAGTTGATGGACCATTCGCAGTCGTGAGGAGGATCAACAACAACGCCTATCAGATTGATCTCCAAGGTAAGTACAACATATCTCCAACGTTCAATGTTTCTGGCTTGCTTCCATATGTTGCAGATTCGGATTTGAGGACAAATCCTTTTGAAGAGGGAGAGGATGATGTGATCGTGAGCAGCATAGAAGCTAAGGAACCAGAGCTGATAGGACCAATTACGCGTTCGAGAGCTAAGGAGTTGGCTAAGGAAGCTCACTCGCTCATGACTGAAGGATTGTTCTCGCCACCAGCTATGCAAGTCTTCAACATCTCCAACTTGAAGGCTTCTCCTGGTAATGATAACTAGGTAACTT
>JAKUCM010002970.1:0-45089 GCA_023374145.1 Lepidium sativum
AAAGATCCTCTTTGGTATTATCTTCACATCGGTTTTCAATTTACGGGGTTTATCTTCGGTTTAGCAGCTGTGATTCTTGGGATTCAGCTTTACAATAGGATCCAACCTAATATACCTGCACATAGAGGCATTGGGATCTTCCTTCTAGTCCTTAGCATTCTGCAGGTTTTAGCGTTCTTCGCAAGGCCACAGAAGGAGACAAAGATGAGGAGATATTGGAATTGGTATCACCATTGGATTGGAAGAATCTCTCTGTTCTTTGCAGCAGTGAACATTGTTCTTGGAATTCGAATGGCGAGTAATGGAGATGGATGGAAGATTGGATATGGATTTGTTTTGTCAGTGACATTACTTACATTCATTGTGCTTGAAATATTCAGGATTCGTGGCTCTATTGGTTCACCATCTTCTCACACTCCTCCCTCTTTTGAGACACACCAAAGTTCTTCTACTACTGTTTGATTAAATATCCTCTGTTTTTTGTACATAAAGGCCCATTATTTCATTATGGTCACTAAATTAGTAATGTTTTTTTTGTGGCCATTATACGGTTTTTCTAGTCATATTGGTCTTGGTTTAGAGTAGGGGTTTGTTTTTTCTTATCTAAAGAACTTTGTTTTCCTTTTATCTCAGTTTGTTGTCATTTTAAGCTGTAAGTTGTTAAGTTTTGAAGGTTATTTGTTCCTGTTAACTGAAAACAATTAAAATATGTTTTCCTTTTGAGTTGTTGTATGAAATGTACACTCAAAATTCATTGAACCAAGTATCATAGTGATATATAATTGATATTGATTTTCTGTGTAAAATGTTTATTATGCAATTCCTCTACTAAAATTTAATTTATAATAATCGCAACTGTGGACAACGTCATATTTGATCTCACTTCAGATGACAGAAATTGTAATGGTGACAAATTGTGCAGAGATTCTAAAAATGGTGAACTCCCCAGAAGATTAGTCAAATTTTTTTTTTACTTTGAAAATTTTCTAAAATCGAAATTTCAAATTTTTGTTACAAATAATGGATTTCCTTATATGTAAAGATTTTGATTTATGAATTTTCTTTGTAAACAGTTTCACATTAGAGTGGAACCATTTTTTATACTAATGAAATTTGAAATTGACAAAAAAAGAATTGCAAGAAAGATTTAAGATTTGAGAGTGGAGTATGGATGTTATGAGTTGTGATCTATATAAGCCCAATTAACATAGTCCCAATATGCTACATATTTCTAGCCCAAAAAGCTTTTATTAATTTCATACAAAAATAAAATAAAGTTATTTACTGACCGCCACGTGGATTTTAAGAAAAGGAAGGAAGTTTTGGTCTTGGCGCTTCTGTACGCCTGAAATTTCGCACTCTTCCCTCGTCCCCAATCCCTGAAGCCAAACACTGTTCCATTCAACTGCCACGTCAGCATATCTTGATTTCCAATTTTCCTTTTATTTTTGTTTAGGCCAATTAATTTCAGAACTAATTGTGAATTATTTGGAAAATATATAAACCGATGGTCTGTCTCCTTCGTCAGAACACACGCCTCAACCCAAAAGGATCCTTGTCCTCCTCTTTTGCTTTTCCTCGCCGTCGATTCTAAGGAGCTTTGGGGTTTACTTTCATCGTAGTGTAACGACTGATTTTCCTTCCGAATTTCGTAGGTTTTACGAGGAAATTTTTGTTGTTTCTCCGTTGTTTTCGACTTTCCCGATTTCGCGATTGTTTTTCCGTTTGATTCTATCCTCAAACGGGAACGTAACTTTCGGGAATTTGTTTTTGTTTTCGATTATAGGGTTAAAGACGCGGTTTCACATTGGGTTCGTTGAGTATTGAGCCGATTTGCGAGAAGAATTTGATACGTTTCGAGGTTTTTTGTTTCCTGGACTTCCGAGGCTTGAATCTGTTGTTTGGATGAAATTAGGGTTTTAGAATCGGAATTTCGGTAGGTGTTTATGTTGAATAGGCAAGAACTATCGAGATAGGACATGATTTTGAAACGGACCTTGACATTCGAGAATCAGAGTCTGAAGCGGTGCAAAATTGATTCACAAATTGATTATGGGAGCAAAAAGAGTGAAATTATAGTGTATAAGAAGAGACAAAGAGCAAGCGTGGATCAACCATGTAAAGTACCCGAAGAACTTATCAGTAGCTCAGGCTCCTTAACCAGTAAAGAATCTAAACCGTGCTGCGACCAGTCCAAGTCTTCGCGGGGCAGAGTTCGAGCGGCTCCGTCGAGGTTTAACGATTCAATTGTTAGTTCATGGAAAATTACTCGTCGCAAGGTCGAGCCGACAGAATCTAGCCATGATGACGACATATACGTGGAGAAGAAAGTCAAAGGTTCAAGCGGAATCGCTGAGAGTAAAAACTCGAAATTGTTTGCCAGCAAGGGATCGAAGCTGTTTCCACGTAAGGATAACGGAGACAGCAGCGAAGTAGATTTTAGTCTCTGGGATGTTAAAATTTCGACGTTGTCTTCCTCCGACGACGCTAATTCTTACTCTATAAGAGTTACAGAACAGTCTTGTGCAGAGTTTAATCCTGCCGATTTTGGTAAACGAAAAAAGTCTGAAACCACGCATAAGGGTGTGTACAAACCAGAGGACTTCACGGTCGGCGATCTTGTCTGGGCCAAATGCGGGAAAAGATTCCCAGCATGGCCGGCTGTGGTAATTGATCCGATATCCCATGCGCCTGATGCGGTCTTGAAACATTGCGTCCCGGGCGCAATATGTGTCATGTTTTTTGGGTACTCGAAGAATGGAACGCAGAGGGTAAGAGTCTAATTTTAAGTGCGGTTAATGCATTAATTTGTACGATCTTTTCTGAATCTTCTGGTATTAACAGGACTATTCATGGGTCAGGCAAGGAATGATGTACCCGTTTTCGGAATTCATGGACAAGTAAGTACATGAGACATTCATTGCAATCTTTTTCTATTTGTCTGTTTGTTTCTGTTCCTTAGTCTTCCGTCTCTTCAGATTTCGGGATCAGACAAACTTGTACAACTACAAGCCAAGTGAATTTAAGAAGGCACTCGAAGAAGCAGTTTTAGCAGAAAATGGGGTTGAGGATAACTGTGGAGCTGCTGGCATCAGCTGCCCAGGTTTCTCTGCCACTGAGTCCGACCAGGAGCATGGGCCTGCTTCTAGAATTCAGGCACGTTTTCTTGACTCCTATTCCTATTTTGGTTAGAATTTCATGTTTGCCGATTTAATTGATTCGACAAGAAAATGTAAAATCGACTGAGGACAGGTTCTTACGTTGACTCTCACCAGTCAGTACTTTAAGCATCCTGTAAAATTCATAAGCATCCCAGTCTGGTGGTATATTTTGTATTCTAAGTCATGAAGGCTATACACACAGATGTAGATGTACTGGATGTATATGACTCGTTTACCGTTATTTGAAATGCGTCACCTAAACGGTATGCTGTTTTAATTATTATGTAGGGTTCTTGTCATGTGGAAGTAAGCACCTGCGACGGTTGTGGCTCAGTAATGCCATTAAAATCTCTAAAAAAGATGAAAGGCTCACATCCTGAAGAGCTTTTATGCAAATACTGTTCAAAGGTCCTTAGAAAATTTCCTTATTATTTGGATTCTTTTTCTGTCAGAAGTTATTGAATCCAAATTCCTGTATCAGTTGAAGAAATCTAATCAGAATTGTAGGATTTGCAAGAGAATATGGCACCCTTCAGTTGATGGAGATTGGGTAAGAATATTTCTGACCTCGTCGGTGAAATACTGACCTGAGTATTAAACTCTGACATCTATGCAGCTGACTTGATTTGATATACTAGGTATGTTGTGACGGGTGTAACATATGGGTTCATGCTGGGTGCGACAACATTTCGAATAAGCGTTTTAAGGTGCAGTTTTACATCTCCGTGCATCTTAACTTTTGATACTAAGTATTTATGACTATCAAACAACTGCACTAATATGGTTATCATTTCAAGGAACTGGAGCGCAACAATTATCATTGCCCTGATTGTAGAGTTCAGCATGAGCTTGCGCCAACATTGTCAGAAGAACAAAACTCAGTGTTTAAGTATGTTGATAACATCTCATGTTCTCTCACTTTAGTCTTTTGATAAACATGGTTCTCCTACTTTTGTTGTTCATATTGCATTGTTGCTAATTCATTAATCTTTGAAATTTCCTCTTCGGAACAGGTCTACAGAAAAAACGACAGAGACTGAGCTGCCTGATGAGGTTGCTGTAGTCTGTAATGGCATGGAAGGGACATATATCAGAAAATTTCATGCGTATGTTTCAGCCTCATTTCAATTTCCTCGCATACACGGGATTTTATTTGTTTTTGGCAACACAACACAACACAATGCTGTAAAATGATTTCATCTCTGAAAACAACATTCTTGCGCTTCATCTTAGGCTTCTGTTATTATTAGATTTTGAGTAAAAGACTACAACAAGACATTTATCATGAAAAGATTGTTTTCAGAATTGAGTGCAAGTGTGGTTCATGTGGGTCAAGGAAGCAGACACCAAGTGAATGGGAACGGCATACTGGCTGCAGAGCCAAAAAATGGAAGTATAGCGTAAGAGTGAAAGACACAATGCTACCTCTAGAAAAATGGGTAATCCCTTATACTGTACTCTCTTATAAACTTGCCCTTACGTACTCCTGAAATCTGCTTGCAAAATTTTGATGTCTTTAAGAGATTTAATATTCACAAAATATTACAGATTGCAGAATTTAGTGCCTACACTCTGGAAACCCAGACGTTAGATAAGCAAAAGATGCTCTCTTTGCTGGAAGGTAGATTGTAGCTCAAACTTTTGGCTCCCTTTTTTTGGAGTTCAGATTTGGTAGGAAACTTGCTTAATCCGTATTTTGTATGCACAGAAAAGTTTGAGCCAGTCAGTGCTAAGTGGACAACTGAAAGGTGTGCTATATGCAGATGGGTAGAAGATTGGGAAGAAAATAAAATGATCATCTGTAACAGGTTACTTTATGGAAATTTTGTCTATTCTAAATTCTACAGCGATCTCATAACAAAATATGAGTCATATATATGTAAATCTGACCCAAGTCTCGAATACATCTTCAGATGTCAAGTGGCTGTGCACCAAGAATGCTATGGGGTAAGCAAATCTCAGGACCTCACCTCCTGGGTTTGCAGAGCATGTGAAACACCAGATATTGAAAGAGAGTGTTGTCTATGTCCTGTCAAAGGTATTACTACAGAAGTTGCTCTCTTATGATATTTTCAGAAGTTATATGGTTTTCCCCCATCTTGCATTAATGATGATTTATTGCTGATTGTCCTGCCCACAATCTCACTTTAAGTACACTTGTTCATAGGTTTCTCTTTGGCTACAGATGCCTATATATTGAACTCATTTTTCACATCTCTTATTCTTTCCTGAATTTTAAGCAAAATTTCTATTCCATTTATACAGGCGGTGCTTTAAAACCAAGTGACGTTGAGGGTTTGTGGGTTCACGTAACATGTGCTTGGTTCCGACCGGAAGTTGGGTTTTTGAATCATGAAAATATGGAGCCTGCTGTTGGACTTTTCAGAATTCCATTTAATTCATTTCTTAAGGTAGAATAAAATGTTAGAGAAGTAGAAAGTACAATCATCGTTTTATTAGAATTTTGTAATAAACATCTGATATTTTATGAGAATACCTTTTAGGTTTGCACAATTTGTAGGCAGACACATGGTTCCTGCGTGCAGTGCTGCAAGTGTGCCACTCACTTCCACGCAATGTGTGCATCACGGGCAGGTTACAACATGGAGGTTAGTCCTTAGACCGCTTAGCCTCTGTGTGCTTATTATGATAATCTTTATCTTTTGATGTTAATTCCCTTAGAAACACTGTTCTGTTAGTTAATTGTCTTAAGGATGTGTAACTGATGCTGTTGTCTGTGGCAATACAGTTGCACTGCCTGGAGAAAGATGGTGTGCAAATTACTAGGAAATCAGTTTACTGCGCTTTTCACAGGTTTTTGCTTTTCTAAAATATTATTTAATTGATCTGTTATGTGATATTGGGGACCTACTGATCGCCTGTATCATTTTACCTACATTTTAGGAAGCCAGATTCAAATAGTGTTGTAGTAGTGCACACACCCTCAGGAGTTTTTGGCTCTAGAAATTTGCTTCAAAATCAAAATGGGCGCACCAAAGGTTCAAGACTCGTTTTGACCAAGAAAATAAAGCTTCCAGGTTCCGAGACCCACCCCCAAGCCGAACAGAGTCATGAATTTGATTCTCTTTCAGCAGCAAGATGCCATATCTATAGTAGATCAAGCACGAAGGTATACTTCTGGGGGATCTCATTTATTCTTGGACATTGGAGTCTTTCATTCTTAAATATTCTATGGCCAAACAAATTCAATGAAATTTGGCACTATTTCATCTCTGTTTCTGCTGATGTTACAGAAGACTAATCTGGAGGCGATATACCATAGGGTTAAGGGACCAAGCCATCATTCTTTAAGTGAAATCGAGAATCTAAATACTTTTAAGGCAAGTTCTCATTTAGAGGTCCATTCATGTCAGTGTTTTGCTATCTTGTGGTAACTTTTCTGAAAATCTCAGCTAGATTTTGATCTTCTTATACACTTTGTTACACCAGGAAGCAAATTCGTCAGATTTTATCTCATTCAGGGAACGGCTAAAACATTTGCAGGTAAACGTTGATTCAAGAAGAGTAATTATCTTCTCCTTCTTGTTATTATAGAATCTTATATATATACTATCTTATCTACCTCAGAGGACGGAAAACCTTCGGGTCTGCTTTGGTAAATCTGGCATACATGGATGGGGTCTGTTTGCAAGGAAAAGTATTCAGGAAGGAGAAATGGTATTTAGTTTATGTTGTACCATTCATGATTTCAGTGGCTAAACTAAATTAAATTAATTTAATGAACTACTGATGCCAAAATTCTTGCGTAGATCATCGAGTATCGTGGGGTGAAAGTTAGGAGAAGTGTTGCAGATCTGAGAGAGGCAAACTATCGCTCTCAAGGCAAAGATTGTTACGTAAGTTTAGATATTCCTGCTTACATTCAATATTATTCACTGTCTCGAATGTTTAACTGATATTATCATCTTACAATGCAGCTATTCAAGATAAGCGAAGAGGTAGTGATTGATGCGACAGACTCTGGAAACATAGCTCGATTGATCAATCATTCAGTAAGTTCCCTAAAACTTTTGAGACATAATAGTTGATGCCAAAACCTAGTAACTAATACTAATAGTATGTTCATTATCTTCTCCAGTGTATGCCCAATTGCTATGCTCGTATATTGAGTATGAGCGATGGAGAAGACAACAGAATCGTCCTCATTGCAAAGATCAATGTCTCAGCAGGCGAAGAACTTACGTAAAACACATATTTCAGTTTCTCTTCTCATAAAATCCAAATTTCTCCACATCCATTACCGTAAATTACTAAAACCCATTTGTTTTACAGGTATGATTATCTCTTTGAGGTTGATGAATCTGAAGAAATCAAGGTACCTTGCCTTTGTAAAGCTCAAAACTGCCGCAAATTCATGAACTAGAGCTCTCTTAAGTCTTAACCATTCTTGCAAGCTTGCTGCAAATTTTTCTCTCGGCGGCTAGCACTTGCTCAATTCTATCCGATTGATTCATTAATTACACAGTTTATGATCTACATTTAGCCAGCGTGGCAATTTTGTAAATGCCTAGAATTCATTACTCTGGCTACTTTGATTTGACCTTGAGGTTCAGAATGTTCCCAAGTGTTTATAGCTTTTTTTTGAACTTTTACACAATATTTTTTCTTTATTACGTTGAATTTACTAGACCGACCTTGATTTACCAATAAACAAGGTAAATTGAAAAAAAAAAGATTATGTCGAATTTTCTATAGCTTTGGAGGAACCTCTCGGTTTAGGTTTCGTTTGTTAATACTAAACCGGGATCGAAGTTTTAACCAATACTGTATGTTGACATTGGAGAGGCGGGCCCACAAAGTTTGTTACAGGTTATATTCGTCATTTTCAATTCTAACATTTTCAAATTCGCTGTGTATCTTCTTCGCGGGTATATATAGTCACTGCAAAGCCGTTCAGAGCTAGAACTAAATTTGAATCAAATTTTTGTTTAACAAACTAGCGAGTACTGAGATACTGAGTGAGAGAGAGAGAGAGAGAGACAGAGTGATGAAGATGAGAGCTGGTGATGCAGAAGGAGATAGTAGAGGGAAGAGGAAAGCTCCAGAGGGAGACGAAAATGGTGGACGGAAGAGAAAATTGGGTGCAGAGCAACGAGCAGAAGAATGATCCTCAGAGAGCCGAAAACGGTAGAGGGAAGAGAAGATTCGTACAGAGCAATGAACATAAGAACGGAAAGATCCTCAGAGGAATCCATGGGTGTGTATCTCCTCGGTCCTCTGCTCATACTTACCAGTCTCGCTTCTCATGGTATTTCCCTTTACTTTTATACTACACGAATTTTCGAATTTATGAGCGAAATATAGTTGTTTTCAGGTAGTTCATGTGCGAGTTTGGGCTGAGCTCCAATTTGAATTTGAAATGTTTGTAAGCCGTTTAATCTTACTGGATTGGATGGATCCTAGGAAATAGAGTTCAATCAATCATATTAGGTACCTTCTGGAAATGAAATCTCTGAATCAGTCGGATTTTTCTGAGAGTCGGATGCTCATATCCATCTCTTTGCGTGACTGCGTGGTTGCTGAAAACAGGGATTTGAGTTTTTCTTCATATGTTTGCGCTTTCATCATTGTTTAGATCTAAGTCAATATACTCATGCCTATCTTATGAATTTCTCGGCCAAAGGTTTGAGAAAGATGTATGGACGTACATTTCAAAGTTTTTGGATGGTAAATCATTGGTGATGCTGGGAGCAACAAACAAATGGTTCAACAAGATCATAATGGAGGATGCTGTTTGGAGGTTTGCTTGCTTGCGCGATCTTCAGATCCCTGAGTCGTATCCTGTTTCTTCCAGCTGGGTTAAGATATATGCTTCAGCCTTTGGTATGTACATATACATCAAAAACGAAGAAGATAAACATTCACATCAATTTTAGACTTACAGATTCTTACACAATTGTGAACTAATAATGATATGGAAAACTACAGATAGGAGCCATTCTTATTTGTTCCGTCAGAAGGAAAAACACATTGGTCAGTCCCCTTACTTGGATTCTTCACTGTTTTATTTTGATACTCTTTTAGTTTTGTAAATTGGGAAATAAAGGCTAAGCCATATGGATAAATTCTTTAATTACGGAATTAGTTCATTACTATGTTATTAGCCACCCAGTTTAATTACTCTTATAGATGTTTGCTGATGCCTCTAACTACAGATTGGATGCGGATTGGTGCCTTTATTCTTGACTCTCGAACATCTCTCCTGACTGAGAGTTTGAGTGGCCCTCTCAAAGTCCCAAGGGCTGGAACCATTGAACAAATGTTACAGTGCAAGTGGTTCATGTGTTATAAAAAACATCAAAACCGGTATTTGGATAGCGGGTAAGAAACATTTCTGATTCACATTCACAACAGAAAACAATGTAACATAACTTATCTCACTTTCAGATTTACAGCTTGTGCGTTGCCCTGTTTGTGACCTCAGTACCTGTGATGGTAAACACCTTAATTAACTCTTAGGCTCTAAAATTGATGTGTTAACCTATTAGTCTCTACACTAAACCGAATTTCTGCAACTAAGAGTGTTTCTGTTTATTATATATAGGAACAATGCAAACACTTGATGTTAGGCACATTGAATTATTCCTTAATGAAGGTTATAAAGATGGAAGCTGGGATTACAATCTGATTGGAACTCATAAGTTACAGAAAAATTCAAGTGCAGCTTGTGGTGCCATATTTGATCTCGAACACCTTAGAGAATCTTCAACCTCAGGTAACAGTCTTCAGTACTTTCATGTTCCTTCCTCTTTAAATCATCTTCATGTATCTCTTACCTTTCACATGAAATCCTTTGTAGGTATTCTCAACCTGAAGTCTTGGACTGGAGAGTCTGATGATTCCCAACCTAAAGCAGTTATTGCACCTCACGCAGTTGCTGTTCACCACAAGATTGCAAGAAAATGAAGGTATATCAATACTCATATCACTTTGCATAAACAACCATAAAGAACAAATAGAAACCTTCACATATCTGAATTTTGCAGGAATCCTAGTGAAGTACCACACGATGAAAACAGGTACTGATGGTGACATTGTTTCTATCAGAATCTCCCAACAACTTCTCTGATTCCTTCACAGTACCTTGTCTCAAAGTTGCACAAAGCTCTGGTATTCAAATCCTTTTTCCTCTTCAGTAAAAAGAAATAGTTTCTTTATAATTTTACAAACCTTATCATATGTTGCAAGAAACTCTTAGAGACTATTGAACTTCATCTATCACTGTCAGTTCCTGTTAGGAAGACTATTTTCTCTATTCCAAATTACATATAATATTGTTTGACTTTTTCTATTAAATCTATAAAGTAGTATTTTATAAAATTTCCATGTAGTTATCACTTAGTGCCAAACCACATTATGACCTTCTCAAAACATCTCTCTCTTCTCCTAAATCTCATCTTCTTGTTGCCTCTCCTATACGCATCAAAACATTGCTACACATCGTCATGTGGTATTGGTAATGTCGATGTTCGATTTCCTTTCTCTCTATTACCATACCAACCTGAGTTCTGTGGCTACACAGGATTCAATCTCTTATGCACAGATGAGTACGAGACAGCCTTAAAGCTTCCCAATTCCAAAACCATTTCTAGTCAAAGAGATCCACTGTGAAACACAACGTATTTGCCTCAACGACCTTGAGAATTGCTTAGCAAAAGGGCTTCTCAACTTTGATGCTTCTGGATCTTCTTTTTCTCTTCTTAAATACTCGCAACTACACGTACTTGATCTGTCCTAAGGAAGAGAATGTCACAACATCCTTCAAACCCATTGATTGTCTAAGTAATTCTACTTCTTCCTTCTTCGTAGTGCAGTTGGAGCTGGTTGGTTTAATGCCGGATTCTTGTCAAATATTTAAGACATTGTCTCTTCCTTTTTCTTGGTCTGTCTCCTACACATCATTTCCCGATGACCAAAACAGTCGAGACCTGTGAGAGAGAGAGGACTCGCCTGATTGTAGAGATTGTGAGAGGATAACTAATTCGAGATGTGGATTCTTAAACAATACCAATCAAACCCAATGCTTCAGTTCTGTTAACTCTGGTATGTACATCTTAAAGAATTCATTGATGGTGGAAAACTTCAAATCCATGGAATTATTAAAGATCTAGTAGGCTTTAAATACTCATATAAAATCATTGACTTTGATTAATTAATCAAATCATATATGTCAAATCGTGCCCAGTTTGTCGAAGCAATCCCTCTCAGGCTCGCCTACAGTCCAACTAACTTTGTATGAATAGTCTTGTAACATGTGTACTAATATAATGGATCTCTTGGATCCTCTAAACTGTTTTAGTAGTATATAGATGTGCGAATGTCTATTATATTATTAGGGAATATTATCCTACATTGAGAATTAGGAGGGATCATCTCTATTATAAATAAGATATGGATCTTTCTACTCATTGTCAATTGGTATAAAGTTAGAAACTCATATTCTAATATATATATACGCCTATTATTACTAGCCATAACTATAAAAACCAGACCGAAACATCGAACTAGAGGTATTTGATTCGATTTGTGGCAAATAATTCGATTGCAATATTTAGTTAATTTAGGTCTTTCGTTCGGATCGATTCTTAAACAAAAATCGAATAAAATCTAATAAGAATCGAAACTAATTACACACAAAAATATTTTGATTACAACTGATCACAATAGTTAGTTTATTTTTGGTAAAAGTAACCACTCCGAACAAAATCAACACTACTATACCATGATACCGAGCCCAAATACCAATTTTAAGTTTGTTAAAAGAAATAGTGACTCAAGTACTTCACAATTATACACTAATGACTTAAATACTCTTCAAAAAGTATGAAAAATGTGTGGGAAAAGTCACAAAAGAAGGATTTGTCCACTTATTTACAAAACTGTTATTAAAACAAAAAAAACTACCAAAAAATAAGAAACTGCTTCTTCTTTCATGACGTTTTCTTCTTCTTCTCTTCTTCTTCTTATGTTTTTCTTTGTGTCCTTCTTCTTCCTCTTTGAAAATTTTCTTCTCCAAAATTCGACTTCTTCTTCGAATTTCTCAACTGGGTCTTGTGCAAAAGGTAATAACAACATATGCTTAGAGGTTTCAAACTCTCAGTTGTTCGATTTAGAGATTTCAGACTCTAACATTTTGATATTTTCCTAGGGTTTGTGCTAAAATTACATATCAACCGAGTTGGTAGATTTTGCTAATGTGATAAAGGTTGGTAGATTTTTTGGGTTTGTCTTCTTTACATGTTGGCCAAGTTTGTTTGTAACATAGTAGAGTCTCAGTTGAGTTTGGTAGAGTAATTCTCTAGTGTGGTAGACTTTGTCAGATTTATTTTTTATGTAGTAGACTTTGGTAAATGTAGTTTATAGTGTGGTAGACTTTGATATATTTACTTATAGTATAGTAGACTTTGCTAGAGTTAGTGTTTAGTGTGGTATAGTTTGATTTTTGTGTAGTAGACTTTGATAGAGTTAGTTTATAGTGTTGTAGAGTTTAATGAATCTAGTTTATGTTTGTTGGAGTTTGGTAGAGTTTGGTAGAGTTATGTTCTAGTGTGGTAAACTTTTGTTCTTTTTGGATGACTTTGGTAAAGTTATGTTCTAGTGTGGTAGACTTTGATTATTTTTTTGCAGACTATGGTAGTTTTTATTATTTAATTTTTTTCTTGTTTATTTTCCACAGCTATGGGGGATGACAAGAAGTATCCTAAGATGGTTATTGCAACAGGATGGCTCTCGTTGATAAACAAAAGCATCAACCACTACTGCATATTGAAGAGGATAACATCAATGATGGATCATATTGGCATTGATGCTTACGATGACATAAAGAGGAATTCTCAAATTGGTATTATATTACAATTTGCTAGCACACGCTACTCATGGGCAAGCAAATATGAGCAAGACATGTTGGGAAATATGCTTCACACACCTAAGGTGAATGAGGTGTGGGTGTTGGCTGATGATCGCCCAATCAGATTTTCTTTGAATGAGTTTCACCATATCACCCAGCTGAACTATAGGTTGTCTGATCCTAATGATGTAAACTTAGCGGTCGAAAATTTATGGGCTGACATTGGTTTAATGCACGGTGATAATCCAAACTCGGTAGAGCTTGACCAAATATTAATAGAATGCAAGGATTGGTCTACTACTAAGAGGAAGATGGTGGGGTTGCTGGTGGTGTTGTATGTTGCTAATTTTGGTTTGCACACAAATAGAAGGATCCCAGTCTACTATGCCAAATTGGTGATGGATCCGAAAAGATTTGAAAGGCATCCTTGGGGGAGAGTAGCATTTCTCAAGCATCACTGGTAGCTTCAACGTTGGATGTGCACGGTTTTGTGCATGTGCCCCTAATATGGGTGTTCGAGTATATCTCACATATAGGAGTAATGTGTAGAGGTATAAGAGATGGCCCGATTCCACTTATGAAGTGGGTGTTGTGTACTTGTCATGGTATAGATATGGAGGATATCTTCAAAGCTGATAAGAAGACATTCAGCGACAACAAGGTAAGCTTCCCCAATTGGTAGATCTTGGTATAAGTTTATTTGGTGTGTGGTACAATTATGGTGGACTTTGGTAGATTTTGGTTTGGTACGTGGTAGAGCTCTGGTTGACGTCTGGTAGATCTTGGTATACTTTATTTGTTGTTTGGTAGAGCTATATAGACTTTGGTTGACGTTTGGTAGAGTTTGGTGTACGGTGACCTAGAGATTATCGGGATCCCAAAGTTAACAGAATGATCTGAGACATTTTTGATGGGATATTAGATAAGACGTTTTGGGTTATCATGACTTCTACAAAGAGAAAGGCCAATGAACCCCAATGTGAGCTCCAAAGTGCAAAAAAGACTAGTCAAAGTTGAAGGTGCTAGAAAAGCCTGCGAAGAATAAATATATTAAGAAAAAAAGGCTCACGATAGTCCAAAGGCAAAGGAGACTTTGGAGTTACAAGCCGATATGACTTTGGTCAAATCTTAGGATGTGGCCACGGATAAAATAAAGATAGGTTGAAGAAGAAATGGAGGAAGCAGTTTGAGTAAAAAAAAAAAGGATGAGAAGAACATGATGTTAGAAATGCTTCAGTCCATGAAGCAGGCTTTTGACGTGATGAAATTTGATCACAACAACATGTATGAACGACTTGTAAGACAGAAGGAGAAAATATTAGACCAGGCGGTGACAGATGAGCGGCTTCGTAGAATTGAGAAAGCCATGTCACAGCAGAATTTGATCAATCAACGCCTTCTTAAAGTGTTGGATACAAAACCATCGGTGGTGGAGATGGCCTTGGAAGAGCCTAAGAAGTCTGATGTGGATGAAAGTCAGTCTCGTGGAAGTGAGACATGAGAAGAAGGTTTTGAGGCATCAGTTGGGCAACAATTGATATGTAAGAGTGTACTTGATTATGAATGAACCATATCGAAGACCCAATTATGTTGTATGAATTCGATATGTTTGGTGGTGAATTTTTAAACTCTATGACAGATTTTGGTAGACTTTGTTGATAATGTGATATAGACATGGATAATGCTTACTTATCTTTCTTGGTGTATTGCTTTGGTGTTTTGTTTTGACAGTGGTAGTTCGTTGACTTAGCTAATAAATATGTATGAGTTAAAATATAGTAAATATTGGTGGAGTAAGTTGTACAAACTCTATTACGTTTTCTTTCCAAAAGGATATGATATTTGAGGAGCAACCAACCTCACAAGCTTTGTCCCTAACATTGGCACCGTCTGAAAATGTAGGGGTAAGTTTGGTAGTTCTTTGGTATAGCTTGGTTGATTTATATAATCGTTAGGTATATCTTTAGTGGAGTTTGGTAAAGTTTGGATGACTTGCTATTTAATGTGAATTGTTTTACATAAGAAATGGATCTCCGAGGAGCAGCAAACCTCACAACCTTCCCAAGCATTAACACCCTCTGAAAACCTAGAGATTAGTTTGGTTGATTTTAGTGGATTGTGGTAGAGCTTGGCAGACTAACTATATTACTTGTTTGATTCCAGAAGGAATAGATTAGTGAGGAGCAGCAAACCTCACATACTCTTCCCCCAACACTATGACTTCCTAATAATTAGAGGTAGTTTGGTAGTTCTTAAATTGTTGATAGAGCTTGCTGGATTTCGGTAGTTATTACATTGTTTCCCTTTTTGCTTGCATAATGAATGGATGCGGAAACCTCTGACCCTATGTCCCCAACATTGAAAGTTGTTTGGAACCTAGAAGTTAGTAGTCAGCTGAAAACTCCAATGCAAACTTCTTCTGTGGATTTGGAGTCAACTCAATAGAATTCCTAGCCTATTATCATAAGTTTGAACAAAGATAGCGAATGTCAAATTTTGGAAAAAGTAATCGAGGACGTGCTACGCAAATCATCTATACCACGTACCCTCGTTGTGGACCAAGTATTTTGTTTTCTATAATTTGTAGACTATGTACTTAGTTTGGTGGAGGTAGAGTAGATATTAGCAAAGCATGGTGGACTACGGTAGAGTATGGTAGAGCTAAGTATTAGTGTAGTAGACATTGGTGGAGTTTGGTGGAGCTGGTGTAGTAGACATCGGTGGAGTTTGGTGAAGTCTGGTTAAGGTAATACTTAATGTAGTATATTGTAGTGGAGTTTGGTTGAGGTAATACTTAATGTAATAGACTTTGGTGGAGTTTGAACTGGCTATGTTAGACTTACGATTTCTCTGTCTAACTGATAGAATAACGTTTTGTTTTCAATTCAGAAATCTTCGTTCGAAAGAAGTTATGTTGTTAAGCGCCTCATAGATGACATAACGATAACTCATACAATCCATTCAGCGTAATACAAAAGTTCAAAGTGAATCAGCTGTGTAACCTTATCAGACACAAATTGTAAGTCACTGATATTCTCTGTTTAAACGTTTTTAATGTAAAAATTTGTATTATTTTGGTGTTTGATAATTACCAACACTTCAGGGATAACTTTATGGATGACGTCAGTCCTTTATTTGAGTTCTATCTTGAGTATTTGATGCTTAGATGTTTGTGGCCAGAAGATCAATAAAGATGGTTCCCATATATGGTAAATTTCTTGAATTTTGCTTATCTTACTTGGTAGATTTTGGTTGTGTTAATATTATGTTACCTTTTTTGTAGTATATGACTAGCAGTATGAATATATTCCGTCGAAAATATATGCACACTCCATCTCCATATAAGACAGATTGGATAACATTCATTGACCTTAACTTATGTCAGTTTTGATGTACAGAGTACCAACCCTTTACGTTAAACCCTCAAAAGTATATGTTTGAAGATTTTATGCGCCAAATGTATTATGGAGAGGCCATGTATGGTGTCAGTGGTTTCGAGATGTTGACACATTGTACGTTGCTCATAACTTCAACAATGTCCATTTCGTAGTGGTGGAGATCATTTTACTTAAAGAGGCCGTTAAAATCTACGATCATGCCCTCTCAGTTGTGTCGTATCAACAATTGATTGACTCTGTCCAATAATCTTCGTAGGCAACTAAATGGTTGAGTTATAGTAGATCTTGATAAAACATAGTAGACTATGATGAAATGGGGTTGAGTTATGGTAGTTCTTGGTAGAGGTTGGTTGACTTTTATGAAAGGTGTGGTTGAGTTATGGTAGAGTTTGGTAGATATTGGTAGATACTTGTAGACTACGATCCAGTGTGTGATTGATTTATGGTAGATATTGGTAGAGCTTGGTTGATCTTTGGTAGAGAAATGTAGATCTTACTTTTAAATGTTGCTATGTTTTTATATGCAATCAGACCGTATGCAAGGATGGTTCCATATCTGCATAGGAGCATGCTAGCTCCGGAGATGCGGAAACAGGTTAAGGCGAAGGCTTACATTAACATTAGGGTGAAGGCAACCCCAATGAACCACCAATCTGGTGACTGTGGCATTTACACGTTGAAATTTATTGAGTGTTTACCCCTTGAACATAGAATTAAGAGACTAGATGATAAGTTCGTCGCTTTTATACGCATGAAATTAAGCATTGATGTCATGGATGAGCTTCCACTACTAGAGACAATTTCATCCACAGATCTGTATTTGCGTTTGGAGAAAATTGAAAAGGAGGTATTGATTACATCGTCGCAGGGGTTGCTTTTGGAGTGGTAAACTTACATTTGTATTGGTAGATCTTTGTAGAGTTTGTATAAGCAATTACAAAACTCTCTTTTGTTCACAAATACTCTCAGATGACCAATATTTTATGACGTAGATGATGGTCCTATGATAATATATCAAAATTAATTTCATTTTGTAATGGATAAAACTTGCAAATACATTAACATAACAAAAGTTTGCCTATTACATAACAAGATTCAAATTGAATAGATTTTGGTAGATATTAGTAAGTTTGGAAAGATTTGGATGTAGCTTCTGGTTGACCATACATATAACATGGATAATAGAGTTTGGTATATTTACAACATGCGGTAAAATAAATCTAACAAGTTCAAGATTTGACGTCTGCTCTACATGTTCAAGCATTATGTCTCACTTTTACATCGCGAACAAGTCGTAATTTTCCTTGGGTGATTTGCCTCTAATGATCACTCAAACCAACATTTCAACTACGAGTTCTTTGGCCTATCAGGTTAGTTACGTACAACAGGAGGTAAACAAACTTTACAAGTCACCTCTTTAGGTATTGGAAGTGTTTCATCTCTTAGCATCACACATTTGGCGTATGCATGGTGCAAGTAACTCGTATAATAGTAAGGATCTATGAGCTTGATCTTCAAACGTTGTCATGCTTCTGCTACAGCTAAGACGTGCACACAACACGTCAAACATTTTGTAAGAACATGTTTTCTCTGTCGAATTAACCAAATGTGAGTGTCGAGTACATGACATCAACAATGTTTTGCACATTGTAATGTGTGGCTTCTAGGAGTCTTTTTTGCATAGTCAAAAAAACAAAAACAGTTATGTCTACTAAAGTCTACTAAACTTCACCCAACTCTACTACATAGATAACCAAGATCTTTCAAATACTACCAAACTCTACTAAACTCTACTATAGAGATATCCAAGATCTACCTAACTCTACTACATAGTGTCCAAGATCTATTAAACTCTACCAAACTTTACTTCACAAATATCCAAGATCTACTAAACTCCATTAAACTCTACCAAGTCATACCTTTAGATGTTTTACGATTGTTGTAGTGAGAATGGTCGTCGTTGTCGCTGCTTTTGCCTTCCTCTTCGTGAACCACCTTGTTAACATTACCCTGATGGCATTTATAAGCTGTACAATACGGAAAGTTCGCGCTTCACCTAATGCATGATTGATAAATTCTAATATGTTTAACGTGGTGAAGTTATATCTATTATGTGGGAAATGTGCACGACTCCACGAACGAACATCTGTCCTTAGCAAATACTCATATAGCCTTCAATATAGTCTCTCTATCTAGCTGAAGTTCGCATTAAACTCGCCATGCCTATATGCAGTTGCAACCTTCTTAAACAGCTTAAAGGACTCTTCTCCTTTGAAATTGGACATAATAATTTTTGGTAGATGGTAAGTGCAAACCCCCCTGAGCGGCTAGCGGATACACTTTTACTATTTCTTTGGCTATTGATCTATGCCTATCTAAAATAATGGTCAATTCTTGATCATCGGGAATGACGCGGTTGAGTTGTCTAGAAAACAATTCTCAAGATTCATCATTTTTGGTATCAACCACACCAAAAGCCATAGGGAAAATTTTAAAATTCCCGTCTTGCATTATTGTCATGAGAAAAATCTCTTTATGTTTTCCTTATAAAGACGTTCCATCCACAACAACAACTTTCCTCATATACGAAAATCCTCTAATGCTTGCATAGAGTGCAAGGGAATAGAAACTTGAACATATCATCTCCACCTACTTCCAGCTTGATAAGTATACCTAGATTTGCTTGTCTAATCCTATGCAAATACGAGGGAAGGTCTTCAAAACTATTATATGAAGTTCTTGTAGCTAGAGTCTATGTTTCCCTTAAAGTACGATGTCCATTCCAGTACTTCATCTGTATAAAGTTCACACAAAGTGGCAAAGTGAAAACACAACCAAATTCTACTGACCTATATCAAACCTAAGTAAACCAAGCTCAATCTTTTATGCGTCTATACCAAACTCAACTAAACTATACCAAAAGTTTACTAAAGTCTACCAAAGTGTACCAAAGTCTACCACGTGCTAGTTTAGTTATGCCTAAGTCTACCATGAAGGAATTGTACATTCAAATCAAAATGTTTGTTCGGTCATTGAGCAACATAAGTGGGAAGAACAGAAGGTCCAACACCACCATCAAAATCCAAGAATAAACGACCAAGAACATCAGGTCTTTCTTAACATGCCTGAGATGACTTCTACGTAACTGAGCAAATGTGTTCTCCACAATATCTCCGGATATAGAAATATGAACTCTCAGGATCGTGGTGTGAAGCATAAACACTCCATGTGCAGTTTGGAACCCAATATCTCACAACAAACAACATCCTCGATGATGATACGACATCAAAGTCAAATCTATGTAAAACATAATATGTCTTCAACCTTTACTCAAAATTGTCTTTTGTGAGATAAATTTGTCCTACTCTTAATTGAAGGGACCTCATTTCAATGTCTAAGTATTCATCATTAAATGTTGAATCTCTTTTCATAGCAGGAAGGTTTTTTCTATCTTATTCTTTACACTTCCTCTAAACACTTATGAAGTCTTCATTACCAGAGCTTGCACCATCTACATCTTCTCAGTAGTCGAATCTCATTTCTACTTCGTCATCATAGTCAGCGTGTTCTTCTTCTTGTTTGAAAGTCTGCATAACTCTACCACATGTTGAGTTAACTTTACCAAACATTGAATTAAATTGTTCAAAGGAAGGCTCGCATTTAGGCTTAAATTTTACACATTCTTCCACATGAACATGAAATCTCATTGAAATCTGCACACAAAGATGAATTGACTCTTTTCAACATTGTTGCACATACCCACGTAATCGTCTCTCGTTGGTCATGAAGATACAAGGTGTATCTTGTGGTAGTGCATGCATGAGTTCATTCGATATATAACTCAGTTTACCTTGTAGATCTGTTGATTTAAATCAAAATCTTCATGCATCATCCCCACAAACTCATCATAACACACATCTTCACTCAATTCTATGATTTTACAGCCATGAGAAGTATCTACTAGAAAGAATCAATGATTTTTGTCGATTTTCCAACTCCCACAAAATAAAACGATTTGATCTATATATTCAAAACCAAACAAAAGAAGCTTAAAAGATAAGGAATGAGGTAAAACAACAATTGTGATTTGTGTTTCAATGATGTTTGTATGCATAAAGTTAGCGAGAAAGAAGGTAGGTGATGCAATAATCAAGGGATAAAATTGTCATTCTATAGACTAGGTTAAATGAGCCATCTCTGCTAAACTCTACCACACTAATGTAACTAATTCTATCAAACTCTACCACACTATCCAATAATATTCTACCAAACTCTATCACATATTAAACAAGCTTAACCAAACTCTACCATATAACTCTGTCAAACTCTACTACACTAGCGTTGCTAACTTCGCTAAACTCTACCATACTATCAAATAAAAATCTATCACACCGTGGACGAGCTCTACCAAACTCTACTACAAAGGGTCCAAAGTCTACCAAAATTAAAAAACTCAAATACTTAATCCCATCAAAATGACTTCCTAATTACAAAAAGTTAGTATGATTTTTATTGGATAATTGTTTACGAAGATAAATTATGGTTGACTTTGATAAAGCTTGGTTAAGCTTATACTGACGTGGCAGCAGATATACACGATTGGGGCACACGTAACACAATTCATTAATGATATTTTCGTTATTACGTTTTTATTTACACAATGAACCGGTCGGTAATTGAACCCGGATCTGTACCATGGCGAGGTACTATTCAACCACTAGACCAGTGATGCTTGTTGGTTACTTTCGATTATTAAAATGTTGTTATAACCAATTGATAGATAACTTTCTTCCAAGTTCACCATATAGTATTTGGAAAAGAAGTCTCATTGGAATGTGATCTCCGGGTGAGAAATTTTATCCCAGATTAGTTCTAAGCATCACGAAGATACTTGATTATCAGTTTATGAATAGGAGTGTTTCGTGAAATTCAAGCGAAACCTTAGATTGCGTACGGATTTCTTTGGTAAAACCTCTCAAATTGAGCGATGAGGAAAGAAGAGATTCCAGATAAAACTCGAACAATTCCAGTCGATCCGAATCTGCCGAAATGGGTCTGCCAAAACTGTCACCACTCTCTTACCATCGTCGGCGTTGAATCCTACGCCGGAAAGTTTTTCAATGAGTCCCCTCATTCAGGTTAGGGCTTCTTCCCATCTCTCCCTCTGTTTCTCTGTTGCTTGTAAATTCACTGAGAAAGGATTTTGTCATCTGTTTTCTGCTGGAAGAAACTTAGGATCAGGAATTCAAGGGATTTATGTTTGGTTTATTGTTCCTCATAAAGCAAATTTTCGTCATCATCTGTGTTGATTTATCTAAGTCTGTAATTTTGGCCTATAAGAATTTGGCATTCCTTTATTCACTATAACTTTCTATTTTTCAAGCTTCTTCGAATTAGGATTTCGGTTTGTTTTCTTCGTGCAATTGTCTTGATCAAACTTATTACTATGACTTTAAAGTAAGGAGTACCAAATATTACTTATACAGCTATGTGGAATGAATTGTATTGGGGCTTATGTTGAAAGATTAGAGTAAAATCCCTCACAGTTAGTGTAATTGTTATATTCAGCAATGCAAGGCTCCTCCATCCATGGAGCCAACAGTGTTCTTGGTTCAACACGCATGGACAACTCTTTTGTTGTCTTACCTCGTCAAAAGCCTCAAGCTCAGGGGATTCCTCCGCGTCCTCGTGGGGTGTCAGCTCAGCCTGATGCAAGCCAATCTGGAAAGGCTATGGAAGAATCGTTTGTAGTGGTGTATAAGTCTGAGCCAGCTTCTGAGTCAGGCGGTTCTCATAATCCATCACTTGAAGTGGGCCAAAATGGTCCATTACATTCAACTAACTGTGGCTTTAATGCGACTATCAATGTTTTAACACGTGCTTTTGAAATAGCCAGAACTCAGACACAGGTATGATGATGTAACGTTTTTGTTCTTGGTTTAAGAGTCCGCTGGATAAATTGGAGTATGGTGTAACTTGGTAATATGTTTTAAATTTCTTCATTTTTGAGTTCTTAGGTTGAACAACCATTATGCTTAGAATGTATGAGGGTATTGTCTGATAAACTTGAAAAAGAAGTCGATGATGTGACAAGGGACTTGGAAGCATACGAAGCATGCGTTCAGCGGTTAGAAGGAGAAACACGAGATGTTCTTAGTAAAGCTGATTTTCTGAAGGAAAAAAAGAAGGTAATATTCAGCTTTCAGCATATTTTTCGACTCTTAGATGAATTGCACATGTTTATTGTTGTTTCTTGTTCTACATAGATTGAGGAAGAAGAAAGAAAACTTGTTGCAGCTATAGAAGAAACAGAGAAACAAAATGCTGAGGTAAACCATCAACTGAAGGAGCTAGAGTCAAAGGAAACTCGCTTTAATGAACTCGAAGATCGGTTAAGCTCTCTCACTCTTTCCCTATTGGCAAAAGATACATATATGACACGATCACATATTTTCTCACATGTTTTTTGTTGTTGTAGGTATTGGCAAGAGTTCAATAATTTTCAATTTCAATTAATAGCCCATCAGGTGCATTGCTGTGATACTCTTAGGTGTCTTTCTCGTTTCACTAGATGATACTTTATTCTTTTTCTTCAGAATTTTATGATAACTTTCTCTCAATGTTGTATTAATATTAATAGCACTTGATTAGGTTATGTAGTCAATGTTGTATCTGTGTAGGTTTAGGCTTTATAAGCTTAACACTCGTTTCTTAGATCTAATGTAAAGATATTTTTTCAACAGGAAGAGAGAGATGCAATCTTAGCAAAGATTGAGGTTTCACAGGCACATTTAGAATTGTTAAATATGACGAACGTACTGATTGATGCCTTCCCCATACGGTATGATGGAGATTTTGGTACAATTAACAACTTTCGACTAGGAAGACTCCCTAGCTTAAAGGTAAGCTAAGCAACTTTCTTTGTATGTTCTTAACCACTTCCTGCTTATATGAAGTATAAACTTTGGTCACATAAAAATTTAGGTCGAGTGGGATGAGATCAACGCTGCTTGGGGCCAAGCCTGTCTTCTCCTCCACACGATGTGTAACTATTTCCGGCCAAAGTTTCAGTATCCTTGTTAATAATACACAATCTTTTCCTTATTTTTTGTTTTTGTCTGATACAATTCAGTGTTTAATTAAGCTTACCTTAACCAGTAACGTTTTTAAGATGTCGAGTTAAAATACAGCCAATGGGAAGTTATCCTAGAATTGTAGATAGCAACAACGAAACTTATGAGCTGTAAGTAATTTCCATTGTTTAATTGGCATTTCTTGTACCAGTTTGTTCTAGAGATCAACTTAAAACAGGTGTCTTGTTCTAATTTTACTTGAGTCATAGGGTGAGTTTTGTTTTTATTTCTTCAGCATTTGTAACTAAAATCTGTTTCATGATTTTTATCAGATTTGGTCCTGTAAACTTGTTTTGGAGTACTCGGTACGATAAAGCCATGACACTGTATTTGATGTGTCTTAAAGACTTTGCTGATTTCGCAAACTCAAAGGACCAAGAGAACAATATTCCACCAGAGAAATGCCTCAAACTTCCATTCAAGCACGTCCCACTCTCACTCTCTCTCCTCTGGTCGCTTAATTTCTGTTATCAATAGAAGCAATCCAAAACCTGCAAACTCTCTCATGTAAAAACCTCTTTTGCAGGATAGATAATGACAAAGTGGAGACATATTCAATAACACAAAGCTTCAACAAGCAAGAGAGTTGGACCAAAGCACTAAAGTATACTCTCTGCAACCTTAAATGGGCTCTCTACTGGTTCGTTGGAAACACTAATTTCCAACCTCTATCAGCTACGGTCTCTTTGCCTTCTGACGTATCAGCAGCTGGTTCCTTGTACGCCAAGCGAGGTCCTGATTCTAATAAACCGTCAGGTAAAAACCTAAGAAACGTGTGAAAGATTGAACTGATATTAGTGACTTTTGTGAATAGTTCTATGCAATTATGTCATAAACGTCGAATGATAAGAATGCTGATGCTTGTAGTTTATATGCTGTACAGATTTTTCGTTTTTAAATAACGTTATTTAGTTAGTTCTTTACTTTTTTATATTACATCTAAGCGAAAATTAGATATTGGAACAAGATGTATTATATGGACCAACCATATCAATCTTAGTAAAAAAATCTCTATCAATTAAAACCGAAGTAAATTTCTTTAAACAACTTTTATTTGTAAACAATTATAAAAATAATTCTTTTAAAATTTAATTTTAGTTTTTTAACAATTGCATTATTTTTGCAAAACAATAAATTCTAGACCAATTCTCAATTTTTCCCACTTCTCTCACAATCAGTTCATATCCACAATCATTCCCGATTTTTTCGTAGCCACTACTCAATTTAGCTATTCATATATATCTCAGTAATGTTTTAAAATTTCTCCATTACCTCAAAATAATGGCGAATACAACGGCGTTATGATTTTGCTTGATGCTTGTATTACAAATTATGTTATGTTCTCCATTTCTCTCCCTTTCTCGGTACCCTTCTTTCTCTCCCTTCCCATCTCTATGTTTCTTCTCTTTAGAGTGCTGTATTTGACTTTAATTTGCTTCCTTTGTTGATAACATCTTTAATTTTATGTTTCGTCTCTGATCTCTCTTGCTAGTATGACTTCCTTCCCTTTTATTCGATTTTAACTGCTGTAAAAGTTTGATCTTTCGTTGGTATGTAACGGATAATTGCGAATCTGTTGTTCGTAGTTTTGTTTGATCTTTGTGTTTGATGCCGACAATGATCTGTCTTACCAATGAATAATTGAACACTTTTATATGCAGATCAGAATATCCTTAAAGTTGAATCCTTTATAATGAATTTAATCGTGCTTAGTTTGTGGATTTGTACGATTCCAATAATGACGGTGATGTATTACTATATTAAGGGAACAACAGATTCCCTTAAGAGGATTGTATCGCTTGAATTTTACATTGGTTCTTGTGATGTATATATTGTTTAATATTACAAATAATTTAAGCCGACATCCTCTCTTTATTATAGTGTTCATAGTAGAAAGTATATACGTGGAACAGTGCATAAAAATATAAGTGTTGACAAATAGTCACATGATAATTAACGATTAATAAAGCCCAACATATACTAAACCACCGGCGATGGCAGTGCTAATATTAGTCTTGATTTTGAACTGAAAAACTATTTCTGCTTTCTGGTTTTAGTAAGAAAAAATGTTCAGTTGATCGAAGAGATTCAAAATTTTGCTTGGCACAGCAGAACGATTGGCTTATCTTCACGAGGAGTCGAATCAGAGAATAATGCATAGCAATATCCTTTTGGAAGATAATTTTACTCCAAGAATTGGTGATTTTGGATTGACTAGAATGTTTCCAGAAGACAATACTAATATTAGCACTGCCATCGCCGGTACACTGTAAAGTCTCAAAACTTATTAGTAACTTTTTGACATGACATCTTGACTTGTATGAAGATATTGGTTTTATAAAACAGCAAAAATAAATTTCAGAATTTTATCAAAATTTGTTCCAGCCAAGTAAACACATTGCTGCACCAGCTTGCCCTGCAATTTTTTTTAGCTATTTAACATATTAGAAGACGTTTCAGTGTGTTCCATTGTATGAAAACAAAAGAAAACCATTTAGAGTTGAATAAGTTTTTACCAATGGTCTCCATATTGACTCAATAGACGACGTTCGAAGTATAATACTTCATGATCCGGGAAACGAGCAAAGACAACAAAATGTCTTACCATTTTTTCGTTGTGAATTAAGACCACTAACAATCCAATAAATCGGAGGTCCCTAATATAAAATAACCTCAATTTATAAAAAGTTACAAAAAAAATACTTCCAAAATTTAATAATGGTCCCTGAACTATTCCAATAATTTGTAAAAGAAATAGAAAATAAAAAAAAATCATCACTTTCCCACGTTTAATTACCCACGTTCTCTATAATATTTTTTTAAAAAATTGCACTGGCAATTAATAAAACCAAATTGTATTATATTATTACCTAAGGTTTTTTTTTTCTTTACGATATTTACTACTTTCTAAGTAACTACAAAATGAAAAAAAAAAACTACTTTAGTTAAAAAAGCAAATAGTTCTCTTCATGCTTTACTCTTTGTTTTTAAAAAAAGAAAACTATAAAAAAAAATTATGTGTTCAATCATATATGAATATACACAATCAAAACATTAAATAATCATAATATATTAATTTCATATAAAACAACTTATTAAATTTTCAAAATAGTTATAGATTATCATAAACCCTAATTGAGGTTTACTGACTTACTTCATTTATTTAGATGTCAATTTAAGTATATGTACATCAAAATATTACTTTTTACTAAAACACATACGAATATTATGAACTAAGAGTATGGATTTATATAACATATGTCAAAACGTGACAATGTACTAATCTAATATTTCATCACCAACAAAAACTAAAATTGACCTACTTTTTGATACGCATAATCAATATAAGAATTTGCGTATTAACAAAAAATAAGTATTTGTTTACAACCCAAAATATATAAATTTATAAAACCCTAAAATTCATGAAATGTCTTTTTAATAAAGTTCGACTCAAACTTCTTTAATTCTAACAATGACACTGGTTATAATTCATAGATTTATGATCTGATATACAAGATAGCAAATATGTAATTAAGAATAAATTAGTCAATATATTATTGTCCATATTATATTATTTCTTATTAGAATTCAGTTAAAATAATTATATAATTCTACTTAATATAATTAGAAATAGGATTATACATTATGGAAAAATTAAAATAATCCCAATCTCAAAACAGTATAAACTAGATTATCTTACATAGTCATTTAATGTGATGGCATATAGTGCTGACTATATGCTCTTCGGTAGCATTATTTCAACCTTACGTTACTACTCCATCTCTACTTAGTGCTTGTTTAGAATATATTTGGAAATTTTCAAGTGTTAAGTTACCTTACATAGTAAATTGTTGTTTATAAACTAAATTTTGAAAAATAGACAATTTAGTTCTTTTGACATGATAATTTGAAATTGAAAAACAAGAAATTATTTGTAATAGTGTTAGACTTGAAAACTTAAAATTTTGTTTAACTTATGTACTTCATTATTCTCTGTAAAAGTTTCAAACTTTTGAATTATATAGAAACCAACCACTCGATAACGTTTACCCAACCTTACAGTTCCCTGTGTTTCAAACCAGTGTAAAGATTGTAATTATTTTTACGCACTTAACATAAAATTTGAACGTTTACATACATATACGTTAGAACAAACAAGGAACTACCGATTTTTCTTTTATTTCTTTACGCTCTCCTTTTGCTCGCTTCTCTTTAAGTACTTATGTTATCTCCATAACCTTTGAAATCTACTTTTTACATAATCATATATATTACTATAAAATTTATAATTTATTTAACCCACACACGGGTAGCATCCTACTTGCAGTATAAAATGTAGGTGTGAGAAGGATTGATCGAGTATAGAGTGTAGTATCAACGTCCGTTAACGGGCTTTAAGTGTCAACTTTGAGTAATGCGCTTGGCTTTGAGTGTCAACGCTCATTAATGGTTTATGAAAGTCAACGCGGATTAATGGGCTTACAACGCTCATTAATGGGCTTCAAGTGTCCAACGTCGGTTAATGGACTGTAAGTGTCAATGCTCATTAGTGGGCTACAAGTGTCAACGCTCGTCAATGGGCTATGAGTGCAACGTTGGTTAATGCATGCTTCGAAAATCACGCTGGGTTAAAAATAAACACATGATTGTATTGCTGAAGAAGACAATCGATTCTATAATTATGAACAGAGGATTCAACTCCATAAAACAAGTGTGACCGGAAATGAAGAAAATAAACTCATCGTACTAGTCGATAAGATTGTCAACGTTGGTTAATGGGCTGGGCTCTGTCAATGATAATTAATGGGCTGGGCTGTCTCAACGTTAGTTAATGGGCTACAGTGTCAACGTTAGTTAATGGGCTATGGATGTAAAAGTTGGTTGACTATGAGTGTCAGTTAAGAAATGGCTACAATCCCAGTGAATTGGGCTTTGCAAAAATACATGGCCCAGCAATATAAATTATGGTCTCAGATATCATTCTCAGGTTAAACCGTGTTATGTCATATCCGGTTTGATGCAGAATTCTAAAGAGCTTAACATAATTAATTCTGTTGTAAGAAAACCACATCTCTCTATATACAAAATAAAATACGATTACAGCATCGAATTGACCAAGAAATAAAGAAGTGCTAAGCCTCATCCTTCATTCTTGTAAAGTGTAATAAGGGTACGAAGATTACAACTGCAGCTTCATTTTATTCATAATATACTTTGATTATAGAGTTATAATGATTATTATAAGGGTAATGCATGGTGTTTATCTCAAGATGATTATGGCTGTTTGTTACCTTCCACTCAAGGCTTCTCTTCGTCTGACTTCGAACGAGGTCCAGGCACAGAATCCACGAAAAACTCTTCTGTTGATGCACATAACATGGATCAAAGTCATTAAGACTGATTGATGAAACTGGAGGAATAAGAAGAAGACGAAAACGATAGAGTTACCTATGTCCTCTTGTTCAGGAGAATCCAGGAAAATTTCAGAATCAGATGGAAGAAATGGAGAGCCTGGATAGTTTCCTAAGGCTCCTAAATCTGCAATATACATTTCTTTATCTGGTAAATCAGCTTTTTATAAAAGTGAGATTGCCATACGTCGAAAACAGAAATGAATGTAACAGGAACATACCTCCCAGATTTGATAAGTCTGCAGTTAGATCAGAAAGGCTAAAGTTCCAAGGAATCTGATCAAATGATCTGAGGGAATCTCTTGAATTCCCAGCCCCTCCTTCGTCTGGTCCAACATCAGCTGTGAATGCGGAATCAAGCACAGAAGTATCCATTACCATACCTGGCATGTCTGAAGCAGAAAATGGAAAGTGTCCACTTGATGCCACAGAAGCTGGACTGGCTGCCATCTCAGGCATTCCACCACTATTTGGTGGAATCACTTGAGGAGTTGTATCATTCACAGTTGTATCGACCACCGTTCTAAGCACAATGGTGATTTAGGTTAAGATACAAAATCCACTATACCAGAAATCAGCTTAACTTGTACTGTGAGTTAGTTCTTACTCATTAGTTGTATTCGTTCTCATTTGTTGATAATTAGCAAGTGCAGGGACCCCATTAACAACATGGCAGCTCGATAATCCCATTGCATCAATATGAGGATGGACTGGAGCATGCATCTGAGGATGTTGTAGTACTGGGTATCCCATTGGCATGTTAACTGCGCTGCGACATAACAGTGTTAAATAACAGTAAATTTACATCTAATTTAAAAACTTTTCATTTGTGATTTAAAATATACTTTACAAGTTTAAAGGTGATATAGGGTTTTAGACTTATTACCAGGTGCCATGGGATGCATTCCATTTTGTATTGGTGCCAAAGGAATTTTTGGAGGTCCATGAGGATACTTCATGAGATTGTACTGGTGCTCAAGAAAATAGTTGAACATAATTATTTGCTTCTTCAGTTTCAACCTGATGTAATAAGCCCTGAAAAAGTCTGCATTTTCTTCTTCTAATTTCAGCCAAACTGATTACACAAAAAACAAAATGGTCAGAACTAGATACCTCATTTGATGATTCACGTTGCTAATTTTATAAATAACGCATACTTTCAACAATATATAACGTGCAATTGGTGTAACGTTTCAAATAATCCCGTATCCTATGGAAACTCACACTTCAGTACAGAAGATGGAGTAACGGTAATAAGAATCTGAAATCTAAGACTGAAAGAAAGGGTTTCATGCAACAATAAATAAGTGAAGAACGAGACTTTAGGAACCTTCAAAAGCTTACCCAAGGTTGTAAATCCAGGGTCTATCCTTGCACGAGTCAAAAGGGTCTTCACGACTTCATCTCTGTTCATGTACAACTGAAGACATCTTTCTATCAAATTTTGGACCTATATCAATCAATTCAGAGTGTATGTCATCAGAAGTTACACATATACGTGAGAAAGGACACACATATACACATAGATAAAATGAAAGAGGTAAAGCCTAGTTCATCTTTAATTAAATTGACAAGAAGAAGCTCGAAATTATCTTACAAGTTCAATATCTTGTCTTGAAACTTTCCTACTATCGCTTGAAGCAGATACAGAACCAGAATCTTGTATAGGAGCATCTATAGATTGGATATTTTTCTGTTCACCTTGGGACTCATGTGAAGCTTGAGTGGATGATTGTAGCTCTTGTGCACACTGCAAGTAAATAACAGTGAGTTTCTAATATATTACTGTTCGTGAATCAAATCCACTAGTACTGAGACAGCTGAGTTAAACCACCAAATACCATTGCTAGAAGCCTAGAACTAGTAAAGCTAGTAAATAAATCTAAAACATCGTTCAAAGTCTAATATGAATATTGACCTAATCCACCAATCATAATGATTAATAGCTATAAGGGACTAACCAGTAGCTGTTACCTCAAGAAAAGAAAAGCAACTCAATAGCAAGAATGTGAAAGAAACAAAAATTTAGCAAATGTTACACAGTTTTAAAGAACACAAAGTCAGTACAACAAAGATAACAAAAGGGAGAAGAAGACTCTGTTATAGAATAACCTGTCCGCTCTTCATTGCTGCATCCTTCAGTCAAAATTGTTCTCTCTAGCACCACTCACAACAATGCAGTTCATAAAGAGCTAGTTAAATTTGCTTGAGACTTTAAATCAAACAAAAACCTGAATAGCACGAAGAACACAAACACAAAATTTTAGTCTTAGGGCATGGTTTTTCTTCACACTATAGTTAGTTTCGATAATAGTAGCCTATCAATCAACTAACAGTTAAAACAATACAATAGAGCATGCAAAAACAAAGGTATAACGACAAAGCATTTTCCACAGTGATTTGTATAATAATTAACAAGCATGAAAAGTGAATCCCTCAAACATTGTTTAATAAGGTTTCAGATCCCAATTAAGCACACGCTACAGAACTATCCAATAAAATACTATTTCCTAAAAAGGTTACGCAAGAATCAAATCTTAACAAAGCAGTTCAAGCCCACTGTAGTATTTTTTCACACTAACATCATCAACAACATTATACAAAGAGTAATAAATTACATTACTATCGTACTCTCTGTAACCAAACAAAGAACAAGCTGCAGTATATGTGAAATAAATGAAATCTAACTCCAGAATCTCCCATTTATGGAACTACAAAACATGTGCGAAGAACAAGTAATGATTTTCAAAAACGAAATAATTATTTCACAATTTCAAAAACATTGAACAGATTCAGTGAATCTATAGCTTCAGAATTTTACCAAAAATACTCAGAGATGATGAATAATAGAACAATAATAAAATTAATATTAGAAGAACAAACTCCCCACATGAACAGAAACTTCGAAATATAATATTGGGAAAAAATCAAAAAAAGCAGAAAAGTGAATAATGAGCAGAAACATAACATCGAATAAACTAATACCAAATAAAGTAAAATAAACTAAGAAGATCTATCGAATCTCACCTTCCCGCGAACTTGAAGCCTGTAGCGAACCCTAAATCTTACACTCCAAAAATAAAGTTATCTCGACGAATTTTAAAATCCAAAAATAGCTACGGAACGAGTCTCACCAATTCATATAAACACCAAAATCTCGAACCATAGTTTTTAACCTAATAAATCAAACGCAATTCACTGGGGAAAACGAAATTGATTGAACGGGAACTCTGATGAAATCTAAATAAGATTTGAACCCGAGAAGATAGTGAAAAACAAGATCCGATAGTCCTTCGCAGTTCAAAAAAAAAACCTCCAAAGACGGAGACTGATATCAAGACGCCATTATCGACGCACGAAGTTGCAGAGAAATTAACGATACAAAGATAAGAAGGAAGAGTAAAAACTAAAAAAAGAGAGAAGAGATGCCAAATAGAAGGAGAGTAGACTGGAGAAGGAAAATAAATACTTTCTGAAATATATTTCCCTTTTTAATTAAAACAATATTATCTCTACAACCCAAATTAAACCGAAACAATGAAATTCCAAATCTGTAATAAACCGAATTAAACCAGTTATGGACATCAAGTTGTTGGTTGTTTGTGTTACGGCAAGGCATGGCATGATTTGTGTAACTTTCTGCAAATACCATTTTATATTTAAAATTCTCGTCATGGCCATTTTATTTTATTTTCATTAGATTTTTGAAATTGATATGAAATTTGATTTCTCATAACGAGTGGTCCGACTATGATATATAATAAAATAATATATAAATTCCGCAATAAGAACCAAACAAGATCTTCTGATTGCGAGCTCTCTAGTTCTGTAATGTTGACTTGCCTTTCTCCGATTATTTTATTATTATATAGTATTATTACACACTAAATACGAATTTATCAAACTACATATGAATCGGCTCATTTACAATGTGACCAAAAATCATCATATAATCGTTTATATGAATCTCTACAAATGTTTAATCAACTTCCATTCCACATATATTTTATTTTTGTATTATTCTTATTTGTCATGTTGTATTGCAATCAATAGATATCTAATACTCGTGACTGGACTTCTTACTAAATCATTTATTTCATATTTATCTTTTTGTCATCAATTGACAAAATTAGGCGTTAAAAAGACAACATTTAATGTTTTTGGCATTTTCTCCATTTATTCAGTAATAGACTGAAAAAATAAACAAGACACTATTTTGTTTTCAGGATGTGACGGGTAATTTAGAAACGGTAATGAAAGCCCCTTAATGGCCCAAATCAAAAGCTAAGCAAAACACCGACTCTGCTCAGGCCCGGCCCGATAAAAAGTTTCCGACAACAAAAAGTATCAGTTTCGGACGATTACTGCAACATCCTTGGGGGAGGAACAAAAGCAAACCTAAGACAACAGATTATATCATTCTGCCATAAACCAATAAAATTTCAAAAATTAAACTAAAATTACAACTAAAAATGTAAGCAAGCTTTTCATTTTTCTAAAAAAACGTAGAGCAATAATTTCTTGAAATTTTTGAAACATGATAAGCCCTGAATTCTAATAATGTTTCTATGTGGGCAAAAAGGCTACATTTTCTATGGAAATAAATTCTAAGAAAACGAAACACAAAAGAAGAAAAACACTAAGTGAAAAGTTACCTAAACGTAAGTGGTCTACAAAGAGTTTCAGGGAGCAGTCTCCGAGAAAATAATGACTGAACCGATGATCATGGACGGTGATGGCTTGATAGTGTATACTTATGAAGAACAAGTCAAGCTTGGGTTGCTGAGTGAGATGCTTATGGATTCCTCTTGACGTTGGGTTCCTTCTTTGTTGCTCCTACGCGCACACTTGAACAAAATAATCCAGATTGGTCTGAGGTTGATGAAGTCTCTCTTGTTCTGAATCTTCTTTCATGGCTTCACAACTTTACGTTTTCTTTTGTGATTTCCAAGCTCCTAGCGATGTGATCGTACTTTTCTTCTAAGTTCTTTAGTTTATTCCAGCTAAACTCGACCAAGCAATTGATGTTACTTTCCCCTGTTTGGTGTCAAGAAGAAAATCTGAGATCTGCGACCAATCTCCAAACTAGACTGTTGTTTCACTCTGTAACCTAACATTGGTTGGTATTTAGAAGTATATAAAACCCAAAATTACCTGGGGAAGTGAGGCGAGGAAGGATCATCAGGTGAGGACATATGAGCAGCAGCACGAAACCTAGGCTGATCTTCGTCATGAGGCGCTTCACCTACCGGTCCAAAAGAACCAAACTCAAGGTGTTCAGATGTCGAGTTGTAAACATTACTATGTTCATATGGATAAAACATCATGACAGATGGAACGTTGTGTCCTTCTGAAGAAGTAACATTATTGTGCTTCATGCCCGGTGGCAATCGGTACATGCCATAAGCAATATTTCCAGAAGTATCTTGTGAAGTGTTTGAGCGAATTGGACTGTTTTGAGAATAATTAGAAGAATATGAGGACGATTCATGCCTATACGACGACCCCCATTGCCTATCAGATCGATCTTGCCTTGAGTTGGGCTTACTATCAGCTTGATTACGATTGTTGTGGCTACGTCCAGAACCCCGTGTTTTTGTACCAGCATTCCAATTCCCTTCTCTATCGCTGTGATGCTCATTTCTGTCATGCCCAGAATTACCACGCCTCATGCCAGATGTAGGCCGTTGCTCCCTAGGGGAAATCTTCTACAACAAATTCCGAGTTACAAATTAAAAACCGTCATGAGTTTTATATCAGAAAGTACCAACTGAAAAAATAGAATAGAATCAGTAAAGGAGACAGCAATGCGCCACCAATATGAGCATTGCGAAACAAGTAGAGCGGATATAAATAGAAGGGAAAAGATTCAGAACCATAAAGCCTAAATCATGGCCAAATTTTTCAAGTTGCAGACTTGGATAAGAGTAGGGTAAGCAGACAGATCATGAGAAATACATGCTATTTATATAGGGCATCAAGACTGACAGGCATTAATAAATTGAAGTAAAGTAAAAGCATTTCTTCCTACATTAAATTATAGATCAGGATTGTAGAAATTTCCAAGACCATTTGACAGAGATCAACACACCATTAAACCAGACAACAAATTAAAGTTGTACCTCGGTTGACAAAAGCATGCATATAATGGAAGCTCAAGGAAGGTAATCAGTTCTTACAGGATTTGGAAAATAGGTCCCCGTCCCACTTCGATATCTGGGAGTTTCATTAGCGTAACGAGGGTAAATACTGGGTGGTCTGGGTGAAACAGGTTGAACAGGAGTAACGGGAACAAAACGAGGTCCGTAAGTCATAAGTTGATACCCCACATTGGTATAAGCAAGAGGTCTTCCAGGACCATCCCATGGTAAACGCCCCTGGAGATAAGCAGGTGGCACTACAACAGGAGAAGGATACAAAACAGGAGGGTGTTGAGAATTCTGGCAAGAGCGGCCATACTGCAAATTTTGCCAATGGCTTATAAAATCACCATTGAGGATGTCGTTTTTGTGCTCCATTGACTCTACAGAAGAGCCAACTCTAGTGGACTGAGAAGAAACTACCATCTCAGATTGATCAAGTCCCCTGAATGAGTCAAATTTTTTACAAGGATCATGATTCTCTACTCCTTCATCCACACTGTGGTGGCTAGACAGACCATCTGATGTCGCATTACCACCAGCTTGATAATTGTACATTGGAAGCATAGCAACGATCGGAACAGGTGGCCCAGTGGGATAAAAGGTATATCCTGAATTATCAACCTCGTTTTGTTGCATGCCATGTCCCAGGAGAAATGGAGCTATAGACATTGTGGACTCTGATCCACTTGCCTGAGCTAGTTCATGACCATGTATCTGATGCCTCTGAACTTGAAATGAAGCAACAGTAGGCCGAGGCCCCACATCTCTCTCTGTTATTTCACTGCTTGATACAGGAATCCATTCTCTGTTATCATCATCAACCTGGATTGAGTGCTCTGGAACACTTTTTCCTTTACCATACAGTACAGATGCAGACCCAGAAACTAATTTCCTGTTCCGCCTCTCCATAGCTGGCTTTGAGCCCCTTGTAGTTGATCCATCCCAAGAGCTTTCAGATGAAGTCCTGCTTCTAACGGAACTAACACCAGACACAGATCTAGAGCCTGCAGTTCTCTCCTCACTCTGAATCTGACTGCCCCCTCTAACTGGAGAGTGAGAATTTTCCATATCATCTCCCCTTGTCGGCCGTATCTTCTGACTGGAGGGTACAAAATTGTGCTCTGCAGAAGACGACTGATGTTTATCATCTGCCAAATGCATTCCATAACCACCATTTTCCAGTCCAAAACTATGTCTTCCCCTTTCTTGCTCTTGCCAGGAATCATGGTCAGACTCGTCAACATTTACTTCAGCAGTCCCCATGTCATCATTACCAGTTTTGCTAGGCTTTTCTGAAACTGGGTGGGATCCACTGGGAAAATAATGGGTAAACTGTGACGAAACAAAGTTTTGAGGAAATTGCACATTAGTACTCCAAGGTGTCTCGATGAAAGGAAGGTTAGAAGGAACAATACCAGGCACATTCCTCTGACCATATCCCATCGAGGCTAAGATGGAAGGTGTAATTGGAAAGGTAAGTGACCCGTAGAAAAATTGAAAGGAAAAGGGAAGTGTCCATTAAAACCATGCCCAGCCAGAGATGTCATCGAGTTCGCAAAATCTTGCTCTTCCTGTTGTATTCCCTGATCCCCTGCAGGAGAGAAGTCTTCATTCACGGAAACTGAACCTAAATCATCATAATAACTATTCACTGCACTGCTCATGTCAGCAGTACTATCAAGACTTCGAGGAGATGGAGTGTGCCTAACTGACGATGAGTCAGCCGCATATCTGACACTGCTTGACAAAATTTCAGACTCCATGTTCTTTTTCCTGCTATTTTCAACCTTTGTAGAATTATTTTGGCGTTTCCCAGCTTCTGGGGATCTATTACGACGTAATTGCAAAAGAGCTTCACCATATGTCTCAGTAAGTTCAGGGCTAGACCGGGTCCTCGCAAAAAGATGCCTACCATGAAAACTATTCACCATAATTTCTGACTTAACAGTTTGCTGAAGCTTATCATTTGAAGCACTTTGTTTGGTACTGACTTCCGTAGAAGATTGGTAAGAATTGCCACAACTCTTTTGAGTTTGATATAGTGCTCTAGATATAACTTCTGTTCCACAGCTATTTTGTTGAGAAGGCATACTGCGAGCTCCATGAACCCCACCAAGGCGGACGGCATTTTGGTTTCTTTTGTTGCTCGTGGAAGTAGGAACATTTTCAGCTTGATGATATGGCTCAGGATCTCCCAGTCTTGATAACCATAAGTCATTTCCAGGAGCATCAGGACGCCGACCGCTGCCATGTCTTTTCCCAGGTATTCATAAAAAATTGATTAACCTCATGGATTAGATTCTCCTTAGGGCACTCAAGTAACCTAGCCAACTTCTTGGCACCAAGGGTAAATGCACTTCGTATCCTAAAGAAATTACCTGACACAATAATCGAACAACAAAAACAAAATACAAGCACGTAAGGAAAACATGTATGTGAATCTTCTAGCTTCATACTGAAAGAAGAAACGAACATAAACAGTAAGATACAAAACAAATCGCACACAACGCAGAGTGCAGATTGACAGAATAGCATTCAACTAGAAAAGTACAAATTTATACATAAAAAGACTAATTAGCTGAATGAGCAGCAGCATTCAACACAGGTAACTACCTTTACTGACACTGCGTCCAAGGTTGTTGTTTTCACGCAACGGGTCTATAACATTGAAATGTTTGGAAACAAAAGGCTGCCCCTGTGTCTCTTGAGCAACAGAATTAACTGCATAAACTCTACTACAAGCTCTAAGAAACGCTTCACTAACTCTTAACTCACCAACATCCCTTCGAGGCGGATCCGCTGCCAAACATTGCATACCAAAACAATCAGTATTAGATGCACTTCGGACAAAACTTATTCCAAAGTGAGATGGAGAGCAGTTTGTAAATACCTGTTACATCTGGCAGTGAACGAACTGGAACAGGGCCCCAGAGGCTAAGACAAAAATTCTGCCAGTCAAACTTACTAAAGAACTCGAGAAACCGATAGAGGACCTACAAATGCAAGCAATCCACTCAGACAGATGAAAGAAGCAATCTATAAAGAGTAAACAAAGCCTAAAAATTACACTACCTCAAGGGGTCCAAAAAATGAGTTGTTGAAAAGATAAAATATGTAAAGAACCAAGGTTTCCAGGGCATATGTCGAAATAAGCCCATGGTGAGCTCCCAATATACGGCTCTCGTAGTAACACCAGGCTTTAATCAATATAATACTACGCTTGAATAAATGGTTCTGGCTTATATAGTGATCAACCTGCATAAAAACAACATGAAAGTATTGAAAACCAAAGATCTGCCTAACTTAGGCAGAGAAAGCAAGTGACATGTTATCTTTCATGGACAGCTAACCTCCTCAAGGAAGCAAAGTGTACACAGCCCTCCAATCTGATTGAAAGATATATCCACCACGATGTTTTCCACCAGGCACTTAATTAACTTTACCTGAAACATTGTACCAGTGAAAAGATTATTACACAGTCCAGTACCTCAAGCGACCCAGCCATACGTCCAGTAATAAACACCGAAATTAGAAAAGGAGATTAAAAAAAAAAAATCATAAGGATCAACGGAACATACTTCTGCCTGAATATACTGGACTTCTTTGACACGAAATTCAGCATTCTCATTCTTTTCTTCCTTTTCCAGCATATCACGTACTAAGTTCGCCCAAGACTCCTTCAAATTTTGGTTCATGCTGAAGGCCGTTAAGTCGATGTCTCCATCAGGCAAATAAGTCTTCAGAGGTACAGATCCAAAAGTGAAGATCTGGTAAACACGAAAAGTTATATTTAAGTCAAAGGATCAGATATGGCTTAACAACACATTTTCTCAGGGGAAAAAACGAAACTGGAAACAAGAAATTTAACCTCAGCCATCTCTTGAAGATAGGAGACAAGGAACAGATAAGTCAAATCAACAGCGCAAACAACTAGTTAATATAACATATAAATTCATCAGCATTTAGAAGAAAAAACAAAAAAAATCCAAATAAAACCCACCTCCACCTGACGAGGGAAGCATTCCATGATAAGCCTCCTCACGTATCTAGCAACAGCATTGCGGCGATCTTCGGAGGGCGGATTAGGCTGGATGCAAGCGATAAGCTCGGCGGTTCTATCCTCCGCCTTAGCCCATCGCTCTGCATCAAGCGGCCGTGTCACAGATGCAGCCTTGCCTGGCAATAGTCCGTTAGGGAATAAGACTGTGGGTGACGGCGGAGAAGCCGCCCATGATTCATGCTCACCCATGCAAATCTCTCCCGTCACAGTCACCGACTTTGTACACAATGAAACCTCTTCCTCTAATAAAAACAAAGACCTTTCCCAAAATGTTACGACTGCTTGGGCGGTTGCTTAAGCAACCCCTTCTAATTTACTATCTACCGTGGCTTCGAAAGTCACCGGAAATGGGGAAAATCTTACTGCTACGAGCCAAAGGAACCTTCGATCTACCGGGCTAATCTAACAAAATCAAACCCAAATATAAAATTCCAAAAAATTAATCGATAGTACACGATTCAGGCACCCAAAAATTGGGCAGTAAAAGCAGATTGGGAAATCGAATTGAGCAAGAAGCAGGTATCAGAAGAAGAGGAAGAGGAAGAAGAAGATGACAGGGATGTGGAAGAAGAAAACCCTAGGAGAAACGAAGGAGACGGAAGTTAGATTCTAAAAACAGATAGGCAGAAATCAATAAGAACCCTATGAAAAATCGAGAGAAAATCTAGCAGTATCGACGAATTGAGAGGCAAATGCGAGATTGATCAGGATTATCACTGGCGGACTGAAATCGTGCGGAAGAAGATGACGAAGAAGACATGACCAAGATGTATATATTGATTAGGTTTTTTTATTTTCCCATTTCACTTTTTTTTTATCTTCTTCTCTATTGATATTCTTTCTCTCTCTCTTTCTGGGCGAAGGAGGAAAAAGTGGGAGTGTTTGGTGACGGGGATAGGCAATTCCGGAGAATCTCAGCCCCTTCAGGGCATTATTGTACTTTCCGAATTTAGAAATCCAGCCTATAACCTATAACCTGAATTTTGTTTTTCTAAAAGGTTAAGAAAGAATGGCTCAATTAGAGCAAAAGTATTATCTAATTACCAAAACAGTTTTTATTTTCAAAAAAAAAAGTAAATGGTGTAATTACGATTATACCATTGAAACAAAACATAACTTCCTACTTGTTCTTTTTTTTTCTCTAGTTAAACATTTTACAAAAGAAACATAACCGTCGTTTTTCTTTTTTTTTTTTCGTTGTCTTACTCATCGTCTTCGTCGTCTTATTCATTGTCGACGTCGTCTTCTTCGTTGTTATCTTCTTACTCGTTGTTTTCTTCTTCTTCTTACTCATCGTTTACGTTGTCCTCTTCTTTATAAAAGATAAATTTCTTCTTTTTTTCTTCTTCTTCTTCTCCTCTTATTCTTTTTCTTCTTCTTCGTGGCGACATTTGGCTTTATCGTTTTCGCAACATTTGGGTTTGTCGATTTCGCGACATTTAGGTTTGTCGATTTCGCGACATTTGGGTTTCTCGATTTTTCGACATTTGGGTTTTTGTTCTTCATCTTGTTCTTGTGTGTTTGTCAAGTAGAGTTCGTCTCGGGTCTAACCAATGTGATATATTTCGTAACTAGTTGTGAGGGTTTTGATTGAGAGAGTTAGGGTGAAGTGTGGTAGAGATCGACTTAGTGTAGTAGAGTTAGTCTAACGTTTGGTAGAGGTAGGTTGTAGTGTAGTAGAGTTAGTCTGACGTGTGGTAGAGTTAGTCTGACATTTGGTAGAGGTAGAGTTGGATTCCGTGTAATAGAGTTAGGGTGAAGTGTAGTATAGATGGGCTAAGTGTAATAGAGTTAGTATGACGTTTCGTAGAGGTAGGTTGTAGTGTGGTAGAGTTGAATTTCGTTTAGTAGAGTTAGAGGTGAAGTGTAGTAGAGATAAGCTAAGTATAATAGAGTTAGTCTAACGTTTGGTAGAGGTAGATTGTAGTGTAGTAGAGTTGGCTTCCGTGTAGTAGGGTTGATAGAGTTATGTTTGGTTGAGTTAGGTGAAGTGTAGTAGAGTTAGATTAAGGATTACGATGATTTTGGTGGAGATATGTTGTAGTGTAGTATAGTTTATTTGCGTATAGTGGAGTTGGGTTTTTAATGTTTATCGTTTGTTTTCATCTTTAGATATGGCTGAGAAGAAGTACCCGGAGAAGCTTTTCAGACACGGTCTTTCGGTGATGAAGAACCAAAGCATTAATTATTACTGCAATCTTAAAACCATTAGTAATATGATCGAGGGTATTGGTGAGGATGCATACGTAGACATAAAGGAGAACTCATCCTAGGCGTTTTTCTGAAGCTCGTAGACTCCAACTACACATTTACAAAGATGCATATACAATATTTGTTGATGCATCAACTACTGATTAAAAAGAAGTATGAGATGTGGGTGTTGTTTGGGTCCCGGCCTACGAGGCTTTCTCTACACGAGTTTGCAGAAATAACGCAGCTTAATTGGGATAACTTTGATAAGTCTTCTAATGTGGCAGATGTTACCCACAGAGAGCTTTGGAAAGAAATGGGTTTAGGGGTTGGTGAAGGGCCCTACATGGGTAGAAGAGGAAGATGGTAGGTTTTCTAGTGGTTTTGCATGTAGGAGTTTTTGGTTGTCACGTAAATAGTATAATTCCTTCTAGTTCTGCTAAGTTGGTTGCAGATTTTGAGAAGTTTGAGAGGCATCCATGGAGAAGAGTAGCGTTTCAGGAACTGATGAAATCGATCAAAAGTGCAGCCTACAAAAAGGGCACTTACACTCTACATGGGTTTGTGCACTCACTTCTCATATGGGCATTTGAGTTTATCCCCAGATTAGCTTAAATATTTGGGGATCAAAGAGAATGTGGCGTTTTCATTCTACGATGGAGACCAATCAAAAAACAATTCATTGAAACCGAGGAATTTGTGAAGTTGGAGCAACAAAACCCATCAGATGGAAATGTAAATTGCTTGCATAGTAGAGTTGGTTTAGGTTATTGATAGAGTCGACTGGTAGCATTTTTTTTATTTTGGTGTAGTGTAGTTCATGTAAGTATAGTAGAGTTTGTTTATATGTAGTAGGAGTTCATGTATTAGTAGAGTTCATTAATGTGTAGTGGAGTTCATTTATGTGTAGTAGAGTTCAGTTTAGTAGAGTTCATTTATGTGTAGTATTGTCCAATTTAGTACAGTTTATTTTGAGAGTTAGTGGAGTTTATTTATGTGTAGTAGAGTTAATTGATGGTTTAGTAGAGTTCATTTATGTTTAATAAGTTGCATATTCTCATCCACCATGTACGTCTTAAGCAGCTAACTATAAAACCTCTAGAGATAATGCCTCTATGACTAGACGATATTGCAGATCCGAAAGTGGACACCATGCTCAGAGACATACTTGTCTTTAGTCTAAATGAATCCATCTGTGCCATAAGTAATAAGAGGAAGGCAGATGCTTATGTCGAGGAGAGGATGATCAAGCGTAGTGCTCATTCAAATGAGGAGGTGAAGAAAGTGAAAGAAAAGAAAAATAAGAAGGATGTGGTCAAACAAAAGGAGAAAAAACATAAGAAATAGATGGATGACTCCACTACCTTGAAGGATTTGGTGAGAGTCGTTAAAAAGAAAAAACAGAAGGAAGAGGAGTCGAGTGCTTTGCTTGACACTCTTAGAGGTTTGAACAAAGCCTTCGAACGGATGATACACGATCACAATATGTTTGCTGATCGTTTGTTTCGTCTCGAGGAGACTAGGCTGAAAACTAGGGGCAGACATGTCCATGCTTGCTGACCGTGTGTTTTAAGTTGAAGTGTAACACCTCAGACAATATAGCTATGCTTGAGAGGCTGGAGGAGACTAGGGTGCAACCTGTTTATATAGCTTGGAGAACAAAAAAGACTGAGAATGGTGATGAGGGTAGAGGTCAGGTAACTCCACCAGAACCTGTGAATCGTGTTGTATACATAGAATATGATACAGAGCACGAAGTTGCCCCTAAAGATGTTGATCTTAAATCGGTATGTAAGGCTCTATTTGAATGAGACTTACTCTGATTGATTTACCATATGTACAAACATTGAATTGTTAACATTACATACGTATTTGTGCAAAACATCATATAAACATACAGTTGTGGGTTGTTAACTTTGGTAGAGCTTATATATGGTTTGGTCGAGTTATGTGTAACTCTACCAAACAATTCATGTGATTAATACATCTCTACCAAACCATAAAAATGAACTCTACCACTATTAGCAACTCTACCAATTGTCAAGTTGACATAGTAGAGTTACTATTCGCAGACACCTCTTTGGGAGCAGCCTAGCATGGTGGACTCAGACTCGGAGAAAAGACCAAGTGCATGTTTAGGTGTTGTCCATAATACAATTAGGCCCAACACCAGATTCTCACCTCGATGATACCCAAGTGTCCCAAGCATCACCAAACATATCATCCCACCCTACCAGGTAAACCCGTGTTAAATAAGTCTTTTTGATGGTGTTGATAGTTCTTTTTAATAAGTCTTTTTGATAGAGTTGATATTTTTTACATATATTGTAGAATAAATGGGTTATTGAGAGTCAGGAGACATCTGACACTCTCAGCCCGTTATCATGGTTTGTTAGGAATCCAGTGCGAGAAGAACAATCAAAAGAAGAATCTCTTGACCAGATACCTTACGATGAGAAAAAAAATGAAGCTGGGAATGTCATAGTTTGGCATCATAAACCTGGTGGATTCTCCTGAAAAGGGTAAACAAACACAGGGGAATGTAATCTGTATGGAAGACATGTTACCAAAAGAGACTCGGGCACGAGTACTCACTGTGAACCAGGTGGAGTACATTTACTGCATGATAGAGTTCATTTCAAATGTAGTGGAGTTCATTTACCAGTATGGTAGAGCTCATTTACCCATATGGTAGAGTTCACTTGCCTGTATGGTAGAGTTCATTTACCCGTATGGTAGAATTCATTTACTTAAATTTACCGTATAGTAGAGTTCATTTACCTTATAGTGGAGTTCATTTACCGTATAGTAGAGTTCATTTACCGTTTTTTCTTCTTACAAATATCCCCTTTTTTAGGCTATTCCATTTTCAAGAGGAAGCCTGAGAATTTTACCCAAACCGATTTGACTGAACCGAACCGAACCATATTTTGGGCTAATCGGTTTGGGTAATGATTTTACAATCGGGTATTTCGGATACAATGTAAATAAAATTTCGGATAAGAGCTCGGGTCGGTTCGGTTAGCTGAACCCGAATGGGTACCCGCGAACCAAAATTTTTGGTTAACTTAAAATCATAAATTATTATAACTCACCTTATTTTCTCTCTCAGGCAATGATGAACAGCGCAGCTTCTTCTCTTCTCTGTTTAACTCGCCTTCTCTTCTCTCTCCGGACGAAGACGAACGCAGCACAACTTCTTCTCTTCTCTGTTGTAAGTCGATTTTCTTCGTCTTCTCTCTCTGCTGTAAGTTGATTTTCTTCTTCTTCTATTTTGAGTTCTTCACTTATAATCGGTAAGGTTTTCTTCACTTCTACTCTATAAGCTTTAAAGGAATTAGATGTAGGATTTGAAAGAACAGAAATTGATTTTTATTTATAGAGTTACAGGAAACGATATTGATAGTGATTTAAAACGGATTGTGAAATCAAATCTTCTTCACAATTGGTGCTGAAAAAGATTGCAAACTTGGCTCAAATGGTAATAAACTATGCTTTTGTATCTGTTTTTCCCTTATCATTCAATACATAAGACTTAAAAAATTGAAGCTTATGACTATTTTTTTCTTTGTGTAGGACCTCCTTCTTCGGAAATAAAGAACGTTGAGTAATTAGGTAAACTTTGAATTTGTTTTTGTGTCTACTTTGAATTTGTTTGACTCATGTATTTCACTTGTTAGACAATGATCTTTTTAGTGATGGATTTGTGTGTTTAATGGGATCAA